>VSMD01010011.1:0-30647 GCA_008750895.1 Mirza zaza
ACTCAGACTTGTGGGGGGAGGGGGGGAAAGGGCAGTTATTGAAACCTTAAAATCTGTATCCCCATCATATGCCGAAATAAAAAATAATTAAAAAAAAAAATTCAAATTGTTCTGCCAGTGTGAAATTTCTTTTCTGGATACTGACAGAATGACTCAATCTTGAGAAAGAGGTTCCGTAATTTGAAAGCATTGTCTCCATCTCTTACTACTTAAAAGTCTTGTCCTTTTTGCAAATGATGCAAACAACTATTTCACTTGTGGCCTCTCCCTTGGGTATTCTAAGTGACTTCAGCCAGTAAAGCTTCATTTTAGGACAGAGATGGAATAGTGTTCCCCATAAGTGCAAAATCAAAGAGCTGCACTAACACTGGCTAAAGGGATTCCAGTGCCTTGGTTTGGAATCTCGTCCATGTTGAATAAATTCCCCACGTCAACTCACGTGATGGATAATATGTTGCTTTTTTATTGCTAAATGATAGTGCTCAATTTATAAATAGATCTCTGTTTTTGACCAGCGTGGTAACATCCAAAGGGCTAGGAAAATCTAGAAATAAAAAGGCAGTTCTCTCAGCAGATAAAGAATCTTAATCAATTATAGATTATATCTTGCTGGGTTTGGCATATTATTTTAATAGTCACAGGAAAAATCATTTGAATTCATGTTTCTTGATTGGTAACTAGTTTGAAGAACTTGGTACTTACATAAAAATCTGCATGGCTTGCAAATTTTCCACAGTAATATCAGCTCGCTTTGTTCCACCCCCAGCTGCCCCCACCCACTATGTGTCATCTTGCCTATCACTAGCTGGAGGAAATAGGCATCCACCTTCAGCAAATACCTGTCTTCTCAGGGCTTCATTCATTAATATGCACTTCTGGAAGACAAACAAAAGGACAAAAAACAGCCAAAAGGAGCAAAAAAGATTGCCATTGTAGGCTCATCTCAAATCCATTTTTAGATCATCTGTCTGTGAGTTTATTTTCATAACTACTGCACTGTTGGTAGATCATGTTGGCATTTCTTGGATGTCTGAATGAATTGGGCAGGGCTTGCTTTATGTTGCCTAAGGCCACGTGATTTCAGGGTGAAGGTCAGGCTTCTCCCCAGCTGATTTCCCTGCCCAGCCCCCAACCTGTTAGTGGCTATGTGAGATTTAGCCATTACATTTTGTTGGATTTACCAGTCATTCCTACTTGAGTATGAATGTGTTTATTATAATAAATAGTTTCTTAAGGGGAGTATTTTCAAAGGTAAAAAATGGGGAAGAAGTAGTACAAAGGCGGTTGAGTATAGCGTAGGACGAGGAAGGATGCCAGACAAACTTCTACTGAGAGCTGGCTGTAGACCTGAACTGATGTGGCCACTCCACTCCAACTGGTTTTCTTTGCTTCTTGCCAAAGGTTCATACAGTGGTGTTAGAAATGGAACTAGGCACAAAGTTTTAAAGTCTTGGATTCAAGTCTTGCCTCTCATCTGATTTGTTGATTCCTTGTACAAAATGAAAGTAATAATCTTTACCTCACAGGGAGAATAAATCTGATAACATGCATTGAAAGGTAATACTGGTATTATTATTGACAAGTCAACAAAAAATATTTCCCTATTATTGAAGTTTTTTCTTGGAAATGGTAGTATTTTCAGCACAACGCTTTGGAGAATTCGTTCTTCAGTGTGCATCACAATCTCCTCCTGTACCCCCGTATTAGTGTTTTGACATGTCTGGTTTAGTGTTTGACAGCATAGAAAACTCTCTTGTTATTGCTCCAGCTGAGGTTGCTACTTGTCATGTTTTACGACATCATTCCTGGCCTACATTAACTTCTGTGTGCTATTACCCAGAAATGGATAAGAAGATGAGGCATTCCTTTTATTAAAAAAACACATTGAGCCATAGCAATATTTAGATGAAATTCTAGGCACACAGGAGGAAGACTATCTTTTCTTCTACTCAGCTATAATTTCTAAAGTGCACACTTAATACCAGAATTCAGGGGCCGTCTTAGGGCCAGCAGATTCCTGTAACCATCCCCTGAGGCATAGCTGGAGCGGTTAAAACACTGTGTGTACTTTTAGAAAAGCACTGGCATAATTCTGTATCTTTTAAGATTATGTTAATATAAAGGTTTGTTGACTTTTGGAAGCATTTTTATTATTAGTGCAGTAACTCATATTGCAAGTTTGGGAAAATCACTTTCTTAATACTATCTGATATAACCAGAGATTGTTAGCAGCAATTAGATCTCCTAAAATACTGACTTTCCTTAGGTTAATGAAACATTTACATGCCAACACCTGCATCAAATTAAAGCCTGGAGTGCCTGAGTCCCTTGCTATTCACGGTGTGGTCCACGCCTGCCGCATCAGCGTCCACCGGGAGCCCGTTAGAAATGCAGACTCACAGGCCGCAGCCCGGAGCTGTTGAATCAGAATCTGAATTTTAATAAGATGTCTGCTGCTGATGTGTATGTACCTCGAAGTTCGGGAGCACTGCCTTAGTAGATCTTATTCTCAGTTTTAAAAAGGGATGAAGAAGTCAAATATTGTTGCTGCTCTTTTCGGATAAGAATAATCAGTCAGGAAAGCAACTTAATTATGAACTTGTTCATCTGTGTACATCAGGGCTAACTAAAGAAATGTAATGTGTCCTAGGTGTGTAATGTTAATTTTCTAGTTGCCACATTAAAAAGAAAAAAAGAAACAGATAAAATTTAATAATATGTTTTATTTATCCTAATACATTAAAAATATTATATTAGCAGGCAATCGATGTGAAAATATTAATGGGATAGTCTACATTCTTACCTTCATAATGATAATTTTTTTATAATAAGTCCTTTTGTGTATATTATACTTACAGCACTTCTCAATTCGGTCTAGTTACATTTCAAGTGCTCAAATAGCTGCATGTGGCTAATGGCTGCCATGTTGGCAGGACAGTGGAGACGATGATGTGTCTACCATCCATTCCAGGGTGCATCGAGTTGTCTTTTCTACAGTGGTGACAGCCCGAGGAAACTATGCACACACTCGCTCCCTGATTTGTGTATTATTAAATGCCTACTATGTGTCAGGTTGGAGGGAAGCAAAAGTAAGACCTACATAGTTTGGCATGTAGTCACAATATCACATGATAAATGCAACAGAGGAGGTCAGTGTGAAGTGCTATGGAAGCACGGAAGAGACAGCACTAGCACCGCCCAGCGCAGGAATACAGCGCGAGGGGGGAAGGCTGATGCTACAGTCGAATTGACCCCCGACTCACCCCAGCTTTCTGGGGCTCTCAGAAGGAGCTAATGACAATCCTTTTCATGGGGTTGTTAAAAGGATAAAATTACAATTAGTTATAAAGTTTCTAAGAAAAAGTATACTCTATTGATTGATATTATTATTAAAAAGAAAATAATGGTAAAATTGAGTATTTATTGATGAATGGAGTTTCATGAGTATCTCAGCCAGGATTCACCAATTATGAACATTTGGCCTCCTCTGTTATCTCTCTCTCTATCTCTCTATTTATCTATTTGTCTATCATCTATCTATAATTTTTTTTCCCCGAGCCATTAGGAGTAATTATGAGATATCAAGTCCATTTATTTCTAAACATGGTAGCATGTTTTTCCTAAGAAGATCAGTTTCTTAAGTAATCAAGGTATAATTATTAATCTCAGGAACTTTAAAACACGATGTTATTTTCTAATCCATAGTCCATATTAAAATTTTGTCAGTTGTGCAATATATCTTTTATAGTTCTTCTTTTTTTCCTTCTCATTCCAGGATTTAATACGGATCATATATACTCAGTTGTCATATCTCTCTAGTCTCTTGGAATCTAGAACAGTTCCTCAGATTGTTCATGTATTGTGTGTGTGTGTGTGTGTGTGGTGAGTGGGTGGTGAGTGGGTGGTGGAACTGCTGCATGAGATCTTGACATTGTTAGAGAGTGTAGTCTAGTTATTGTGAAGACTATTCCTGAACTTGGGCTTGTCTGATGCTCCTTATGATTAAATTCAGGTTATACATTTTAGCAGGGCAGCTAAGTTTTTTGAAGATCCTTTTTATCAAAGGCACTATAATCGCTAGAAGGCAGCACCACTCCAATCTGAAGGGAAGGGGCAGGAATGCTGTTGCTGTGTTCTAGTTGGGAGCTGGAGCTGTGGAAGAGGACCCACCTGGTAGAAGCTGTAATTTGTGGCAACGTGGGGTGGAGGCAGAGGAGTAAATACTCAGATCTTGCTCTCTTCCTGCCTTGCTCTCTTCCTGCCTCTTGCAAGTGCTCCCATTGGCTGAATCCACCAAGAAGTGAGCAGGCAAGGCAATCGCAGTGACTGAGGCCTTAGTAGTCATCCTGTTGGGGCCAGGAGAACAGAGAACAGAGAGTGGATTCTCATGGGCTTAGGAGAAATGGAAAATAACCAGCACGCCAAGTAAAGAAATCAGGAGAACGGAGAGAACAGTACGTGCAGAGGTATGAAACGAGAAAAAGCATCAAGGAAACTTCTGGAATGTACTCAATGAGGTTAAGAAGCTAGGCTGGCCCAGTTTGTAAAAGTATTGCATATCAAGCTATACTTGATCCTGCTGACATAAAGATTTTAAGCAGGGGAGATACATGATCAGATTCGTGTTTCAGAAAAGATAGCTGTGGTGGCGATGGAGCAGAACTACATGCAAGACAAATGGAAGTCATGGAGTCAGTGTAGCAGTTCAGGGCAGAGATAAGGAAAGACTCACTAAATCAGTTGCCCTGAGGGCAGGGAACATGAGACAAAAGAGGCATTTGGGACATTTAAAAATTAGAAAGAGGAAGAGGTCAAACATGCTTGAGGTTTAATTAATAATAATTAGAATTATTGATAATGGCAGCTAACAGATAGTGAATACTTACTATTTGACACTAAATTAGAGATCTCATTAATCTTCAGGGCAACTCTGTGAGGCAGGTGTTACTATCACAGTTTTAATTATAAGAAATAAAAATGTTTGGGTGGATGATAATACCATGAATTCAGGTAGAATGTATGAAGTTGCCAGTGGGGTGTACAGTGAGCTCTACCTTGTAAGGTGTTGGAATCTGGGATGTGGAACAAGTCTGGATTGGTGGTGGGAATTTGGGTAAGCATCACATTGTTGATGTGATAGTTGCAGTCATGTAAGGTGTGGACCAGGGTGAGATACTGAACAAAGAAAAACCACACTACCGTATTTTAAGAACTGTTTCAAAAAGAGCCAGGAATTTTCAGATATGTTTGGATGGAAAGAATAATACCAAATGTAGCCATTTTTGGTGTTGACATTGGCCTATCCAAGAATAACACTTGTGAACTTGGTCTCCTCATCACTGTAATCTTTCAGCTGGCCCAGATTCATACAGGGCACATAATTTACTACTTTGAAAATAGATAGCTATTATGACAAGCAAGACATTATGCTCTAGGAACATGATAATAACTAGCTCATTATTGAAGGTGTAACTTGCCTTGAATGAAGTACACCTGCTTTGTTCTAGTCTTCCTCAGTAGTTTATCATGTGTCAAAACTTCTACTTGGGAATTGTATGCTTTTTGAGCTCCTAAACAAGGAATAATATTTTCCCATTGGAAAATTATTTAAAAAGTATTTCAAAGGTCTCAAATTATAAAGGATAGATTTTTAAAATATTGGTTTTATACAAGATTATGTCTAGATCTTGATCAAAATGCAAAGGTCTCTTACGTCAAATGGATCCCAAATTAGTGTTTTTCATAATAGCCTGAAATAGATGTATTATGTATTTTTTTCATTTTGAGGGGCCAAATTGAAAACATTTTGCATGTGGAATAGGAATCATTTAAGGGACTATGGAAACCACTAATCTAGCTTAATGCTTTCTATTACTTTGGAAACATTTATTTTATCCCTTGGTTACTGGCAGTTCTATTATGGTTTGCAGACAACAATAGAGGGTTTTATGTTTTATGCTTCACTGGAAAAAAAATAATTCTCAGATATTTGACCTCAGATAATTGTGAATCCCATTGAGAATGCATTGCATGTTTTCTGAGACTACGCTTTTTTAAACAAAAAGGAAGCCCAGAACACAATTTATCCTGGGAGCTTTCCTTTAGGATCTACAATATCTTTTTGTGGATTGTTAATATATACTATATATGGTTGTATTGTATATTATATCTCTTATTAACTCTAGTGCCATCACTAATGTTTTAATATATAACTGTATGTGCCTCAAGGGAGCAGTTTGTGTGTTTTACTGGCAAGGAGCACAAAAAAAATTCTCCCTGCTGTTTCCCTCTATTATAAATTAATATCTACTACCAGGGGACCTCTTATGGCATAAAATTGTCATCCTGTGAGTTGTATGGATGAAATTACCATGGAGAAAAGCTGAGCAGTAACCAGAGTACAAATAAGACAGCACCTATTCTGCTGGAAGTGGGGCCCCTGGTGTCTTATGTTAATTTATGATAAATAATTTACATCGCTAATTGAAAAGTTTAATAATCTGTGTTATCTTTGAGTCATAGGCTTTCTTAATGTAAGGGCATTTTCTAAGCTGAAATGGAATATTTTAATAGCATGAAATCATTTTTGCCAGCTCCAGAGTATTCTGCAATATCTGTTAGAGAAGATTTTAGCCAGTAAGAGTGCCTGGAGAATGGACCCTTTCAAGTGACATCGTTGCCTGTACTGCTTTTCATTTTGGCAGTAAAGGAGTTAAAGGAGAGGGAGATTGATCTGTAATGACAGTCCTGTGTGTTGTAATGTGGTGGTTGCCTGGCAACTGTACCTGTAGAAACTAAATATTGGACTTGTATCTGTATTAATCCCCTCTTGTTGTCAAGGTTTATAGGTATTTAATATATTAAGCTTGGAAAATACTTAAAAGCAAGAAGGTTTGCTCATTTGATGATTCTTTGGAATTGCATTAGATTGCTGGATGTCACCAAATAAGGATCTTGGGGAGTAAATGGTGTACGATTTTGCGAATAGGTCTTGAATGTATTTGAACATCTCTTAGATGAGTATAAGCCTACCCTTGGTGTCTCATATCTCTTATTTTATCTCTTTCAAGGACATATCTCTCCACTTAACATTTATTGACTATCTTTTTAAAAATTTTTTTTTTTAGAGACAGGGTCTCGCTTTGTCACCCAGACTGGAATGCAGCACAATGATGCAATCGTAGCTTACTGCAGTCTTGAACTCCCGGGCTCAAGTGATCCACGTGCCTCAGCCTCCTGAGCAGCTGGGACTACAGGCACTCACCAAAATGCCCAGATAATTTTTAAAATTTTTGTAGAGACAGGGTCTTGCTATGTTGCCCAGGCTGATCTCAAATTTCCAGCCTCAAATGATTCTTAGGTATCAGCCTCCCAAAGAGCTGGGATTACATTTAATGTGTCAGCTTCTGTACTAGAAGAATTGGGGTATTGGTGTGAGAAAAACAGAGTTCCTAATCTTTTAGTCTAGAGTGGAGACCTTGTCATCTAGTGCAGAGCACACCTGGGAGAAATGTTCTCACTAGTCACACTCAGGCCACACACCCATCAGCATCAGCTATTCCTTTTACACTCTTGCAGAGATGACAGTAGGGGATTATGCGTGGTGCCCAGCCTACGACTCATAGCTCCGGTCTGAGCTTCCCTCTTCCTCGCCCATTCTCGAGTGTGCCGTCACACTGGTCACCACCCTGACCCACTGCTCCCTGCATCTTCATCCCTCTGTTCCCAGCCCCAGCTCTCCCTCTCAGGGTCCTTACTATTTTGACCTCATTAAGACTTGCCTTCACTCCATCATTGATCTCCCCTCTAATTAAATTAAGGTCACACAGAAAAACCGCAAGGGAAAATTGGCTAAAATATGACTTATTTTACTAATGAGAAATCTTCTTATGAATCAGGCAGGGCCTCAGAATCCTAGAAATGGACATGATTTCAAGAAGAAATATCTTAAATTCTGTTGTCAATGCCTAGACTAAACATCCATGTTGCTGTTTATATGAAGAATCACCTTTTATCATTCTCAGCTGTTCCACGTGGGGACATTTTGTCATTAATCTTCAATACAGTCATTGTCTTAGTTGGCTGAGAAAGGAGAAAAGTAGTCATTGCTTTGATTTTCGTTATAATTAGTTAATTTTATTTGAATTATAAGCCTTTTTACTGGTCACCAAAACACTCATGATTCTCCTCAGAGATTTTATCCCAAATCAGTATATCTGGTCACAAGGAACAAAGAGGAGAGAGGGCAGAGCTGGATGGAATCGGCCCATCTCCCTACTGCCTCACGCCCCGAGGCAGCGAGCGTTCTCTGCCACAGCTCATCAAGAAAGGGCACATTTATTAGGTGTGCTACCGAATCCAGCATCATTCAATTGGGAGAGCTGAAGCAGCGTATGATGGAATAAGTATTTATCACAGGAACGAGACCTTACGTCATTGTCGCAGGAGCTGGAGAAGTCAGGATCCAGAGGGAGAAATGGAAGATCAGAGAGAAGCCACCAGCCAGCTGTCCTGAAGCGCGGGAGCTGGTGGGGAAGTTGGAGCCTGCAGGGGAGTCTGGGAGGCGTGTGTGTCCAGTTGCTTGGTCAGGCCCAGCAAGAGCCTGCATAGAGCTCACCCGTGGTGGCAGCTGCTTCTGTAGGTGTTCAGCTGCGTGTCTGGTGGGGAGCCTGAGGCTGTTGCTGGCGGGCAGTGTTGGCTGTCAGGAGGAAGAGCGGGACACAAAGCTGGGGAGAGAGAGGACAAGCTGGCACCTGTTAGCACCTCTGAGTTGGTCTCCACATGTCACCAGAGGGGCCTGCAGAGAGGAGGGGCTGCTGCATCATTTCTGTCTCTCCAAACTCGTACCAATTCTTCGCTTGGAGCATACAGGAAAAGGGATTCTTGGAAATGTAGCTCCAGATCAAGCAGGTCCATGCAGTGGAGACCACCACATTTGCAGTGTGGGGCGGTGTGCCGGGGGATGGAGAGCCTTGCCGGAACGTTCTCACGCTCCCCTCCTTGTCAGACCCTTCAAGCAGGTGTCACAGCGAGCTCCTCAAGGACAAGGACTCTTTGTTTCTCACTCATCTTTTTATCACCATGCTCCACTCAAAACTTATAATGGGGAGCAGGAGGACAGGGAAAGAGAAAGCAGCCAGGGCTGGATACAGTAGCTACACCTTTACAATACCTCTTTTGGCCATGCAGTGGAATGCAAGATGACACAGACTGGATGGCGGATCCTACAGCAAACACTCCTCCACCCCCTTGTCCCTGTCCCCCAGCTGTAGCGCAGACCCCCTGAGATGGGGGACTGGTTAACCTTTCCCTGTCTCCTTGAAAGTTAGACTTGTGAGTTCCATTGTGCCAGTCACCAGGAATACAGTGATAGGAAATAAGGTGCGCACTTTAAGGCCTTTAGGTGAGCAACAATCCAATGGGAAAGGATGACATAAAGTCACAGAAGATTAAATATTAATAGGGATAGAAAGTAAAAATGAGATTTTTACAACTGCCAAGTTCACAGGAGGGAATTCCACTGTGGCTCAGCACGGTGAGTAAAGGTTTCTTGGGGGAAGCAGCCCATGCCAAAGCCTTGA
Organism: Mirza zaza; assembly: GCA_008750895.1. Classification (NCBI taxonomy): domain Eukaryota; kingdom Metazoa; phylum Chordata; class Mammalia; order Primates; family Cheirogaleidae; genus Mirza; species Mirza zaza. Next base: position 9,582 of record VSMD01010011.1, read on the forward strand.
GGATTGGGAGGGACACGATAAACTCAGCACCTGCCATCACGCCAGTCAGCTGCGGGAGAAGGAAGCACACGTGACCTCAACCTGTTACTCCTGGCAGAGGCGGGACCAGTCTAATTACTCAATTCTACCACACCAGGAGGAAAAAAAAATCATGAGAATTAAGATCAGAGTACCTCAGGAAGGAATAGTAGGACAAAGGTACACGATAAGAAAATAAAGGACAGGGAAAAAATATCTGCCTAATTCTATTTTGAATTCTTATAAAAATTCAATAGCAATGATAACATATATTCGTGAAAATGGCTGTATATTCTGGTGGGAACTGTGTCCTCCTTGTGGTTGAGACATTTTGTCTTTAATATATTAGTGTGTGAGGTTGTGGATTCACTCTCCAAATGGAATTATGTTACTGGATCAGCATACAATTTTTTGGATCAGAATACAATTTCAATAAGAATTATGATTTTTAAAATTCTGTAGCTTAATTGCCAGTTCAGGAAGATAAATCATCTCCCGAAATGACCCTGCAGATGACAGCAGGCCAAGGGTTATAATGAGATTGAAAGCTGTGAATCAGGTCATCCTTTGAATTTAACAATTCCGTTCCCTCAATGCCATTTCCGTAAGAATCATCCCAGTTCTTAAGTTGTTTTACATTTCTCCCTAATTTTACTTTTCCTCTCTTTGTAATGGGGTCTGGATCATTTCCACAGTTGGTTGGCAAATTGGCTACTATTTTCTCTATATATCGAAAAATATAAATGACAAATGTTCCACTTTTTTTTGGCATAATTAAATTTGGCTGGTAGTTTAAATCCACATAAAGACTATTATTTTCAAATGGAAAGCAATGGAGGTACTCAAACTACTTAGTAGCACTGTCATTGCACACAAAGAAATCTCTGTACTTCGGTATGAGCCAAATAGACACAAGGCTCTGCACGCCACCCTATTTGGCCTCAAATGAAGAAGACCACAGAGAAAATATGATAGCTTACCCCTACTTAGGGGCCAAAGTCAGTATCAGAGTCAGAGTGGATTAATAAAAACATTTTTAGAGTTGAAGTTCTATGTTCCAAACTCCTCCTGCTGCAATTTAATTCTCCTTGCATGTTGTAACCATTAAGACCGATTTCCTCACTTGTCAAATACAGACTGTGGTAAGACTCATCTGATGGAATAAAGTGAGGTAATGCTGATGAAAGCACTTTGAAAACCATATAGCACCAAACGAGTATCAGTTATTAATATCAGCAACCACCAAAATACTGCATGATGATATCAGAGATAAGGAATGATATATTGATAACTGAAAGTAAGAAACCTCAATAAATATTGATTACTAATAATTAGATGGTCACAGTAGAATCACAATACCAAACTGTGACAATGTAGTAGAATCTTGGAGCTTCAAAAATGCAAAATTTGTGAAAGAAGTGGTTGCCTGAATTTCTATCCAGTATCAAAACTTCCAAGATTATTAGCCAATTAAGTCTCTGTTTTCTTCTTTCTTCTAGATATATTGAGGCATTTTTTCCCTCTGGACTTTGTTTCTTCAGTTCAAAAACATGACTTTTGACTTTCTGAACAGCTGTGTATATTTTTCCAAGATCAATATGGGGAAAAAGTCCCTGGTTATGGCAAGTGGATGGGACAGTTCTGTACAGTGTTAACGACGGCCAGTGACAAGCTGAAAGTTGACAAAATCTCAGCCCCCACTTCAGTTCACTGCTCTATATCAAGTGGCTCCGTTTCTCCTAGAACTAAGCCACTCTGAGAGATATCCTGGCAGAAATACTCCCCTCTTTCAAAAAAAATTTCTGGTATGTGATGGTATATGAGAGAAGGAGGAGGCAGAGGGGAGACCTTAAACATTTGCTGCTATCTGTCAGAAATCATCCTATTAGTGGGGAAAGCAAACCTCAAGCCATTGCTTTGACCACAGAGGCCAGAGGTGTTTGTATTTGTTTCAAGATATTGAGCCCAGAGTTGAGGTCTGGTATTTTGCTGGTGACTGCTGAAGAGGAGGGCTTTGGCTCTGGCAGAACATAAAGCCAAGCTGACAACAAAGCTTTCCTTTCAAGCTATCCAAATGAACACATTTCTAATCTGAAATTCAAATACTTGACAACAGAGAGCCTGTGAGCTGGGCTTTGAACAGGAAATTGCTTCATGGTTTTAGCATAATGAATTAGGCAGTTAGACTAAATCCATTTAGTAGGAAAAGAATGCTTTCACATGCTTTGTGAGAGAAAGGAGGTGGGGGAGGCCTTCTTAATTCCCCAAATTTCTCAGGACTTACAGACACAAATGCTCCATATAAATTTGATCTGTTGTGTTCTATGATTGGTATGTAAAAAGCCATCAGATTCTGCCATTCAGAAATCATTTTTGTTAGAAAATGCTGCGCCTTTTAACGCTGGGGAAATGGAATATGATGAATAAAGGTTAGGAGCGCCTGGTCTTTCTCTGTATCCCGTTCTTCCCTGCCTGTACTGAATGCATCTCCATTCTGAAACCTCGTTTCAGTTGCTGGCAACGTTAAGTCCAACAGGCACAGCGTTGCGCCCTTGTGGGGGACAGGGATGAGGTGTGGAGGCACAAGGGAAGACGCCCGCGCCGTGCCCACGCAGCATCGCACTCAGAATCCCACCTCCAGCTCTCGGTCCTGGACACGGCTGTCCCATCAGCCGGGTTTGTGACAACAGAGGTGGGGGCAGGGGAGCTCGGTGACCAGGGGAAGGGGAGAGAAGTTTACCTGTGTGAGGTCCGCGTGCCAGGTCTGGCCTTGAGAGAGCATGCTGACAGACGTCCCTCAGGAAGGAGAGCGCTAGAGAAAATGAGGAAAATTAAAAAAGGAGAAAAGAAAAAGGAAAAGCAATGGCACTAATAGCGTAAACAACAGGACGGAGGGCTGAGCCCTGCCCCAGGTGCGCGGGCGTGCGGAGGGGAGCCAGGTGGAGCGGCGCAGCGGCGGCGAGCGGCCCTCGCGCGGGGCCCAGACGGCCAAGGGCGCTCGGCTGTGTCTCTGCCGCCAGAGGACGAATGCATAATAAGGTCCCACACCTTCGCATTTACAGCTTGCTAGGTAACACGCTCAGACCGCTTCCTGCTGCCCGCCACTGTGGAGTCAAAATGTAAATAAATATGGTTTCTTTCTAATCACTGTTTTCAACTTTTCCTATGGGAGGGAACAGTAAAGTCCTTCCAGTTGTCACGGTGATGAAGACACTATGACAAATTACATTACAAAGGGATGTTTTAAAAACCATTAACGTGCGCCAAGCAGCTAATTCATGTTTACAGTTTAAAACTAAAAAGAACCGCGTCCCAGTTTCCTCAGTGCTAAGGAATTGCCCTTGTTGGGGGCGGGTGGGGGGCGGCCTTGGCAAGCTCGAGAGGGGTTATGTATGATCACCTACCTGAGTGAACGCGCAACGAATTAAGCTGAGAAATATTGACGTTTAAATGCATTAGAACAGTTCTGATCTGGAATGGTAATGATCACCCTAGGAGCAGAATATGAATATTTAAAAGACTCTCAGTGCCTCATGAGTTGCGCTGAGGCATCAACCAGAACTAGTCTGCATTCCTTCAGAACAGTACTCAACCCAAGGAGCATGAAATGGGCAGAGAGGAGAGTCTGCTAGTCAGGTAGCTCAGATTTATCTGGGTAAAACAGGACCCAATTCCAAATTGAAGCCTGTTGCCAGACAACGGGCTTTCCTTCAGAATAGTGTCCCAGGGTCTAGGGAGAGGAGGGGCCGGTCGGGGCTATTGGGGGGGGCAGGTGTGCACAGATGCAGGTCCTGAGATGGCAGCTCTCTTGCCTGTGGAAGCCAAGAATCTCTTTAATTGGACAAAGTCTTTAATTCTATGATAAACGAGAAGTGTAAAATACGTAAGTGAGCCTGGGAGACCTAAGGCAGAATAAATGCATGTCGAAGCAGAAAGGGGTCTTTTCTGAGCTTTACTGTGGGGAGGAGAAAAAGCTCCCAGGAAGGCTTTCTTAAATATAGATCCTTGCAGATGCTGAGAATATCTTTGCAGACCCCAAAAGTTTGCAGACTCCACTTCAAGGAGCTGGAAGCACTGAGGGAAGGCAGTGATCTTGATGAGGGAAGTTGAGCTGCCAGAGAGTGAAAATCTTTCCCCTTGGTCTTTATAAAGGGAGAGGAGAGGAAAAGAGTCTGTGGTCCACCCCCCAGGGAACCGAGAAGGGTTTGGCTAAGGTGGCCTATTAAAAGCTCAATATTTCTTTCAAATTTGGTGTTTTATCTTAAAAATTCCTGAGTAATTTATTTTCAGTTCCAGTATGTGTTGACGTTCACCTTAATATAAAAATGATTTAAAATGATCTACTATCTAGCCAACTTGAGCTTCAGGAAGAGTTGCCGCACTTACTGTATGGCTTCAGCCGCCTGGCTCCCTCCTCCTGGGCTGCCTGAAAGTTGAGGACAATGGAGCAGGGGCCAGATCTTGACATCATCACTACACAGTGAGTTGCTAAAGGCCCAGCTCTGGCTGTTGTTTTCTTGTGCAGTCCTAACGCTAACTCAAAACAGGCAAGGTAGTAAAAGAGGAGCTCTCCCTTCTTTCAGTTCTTCCCAGTTGCTCTTAAAGCATTAACTGGATTAAAAACTTGATAAGGTTACTTCAATCTTTGTCCCTGCTCCGACTACAAGAGATTTATTGCAGCATCTCCTTTGGAATGTTTTTTCCCCCTTTTAGTATGTAAAATATCGTTAGAAACAAATCGAGAATAAGAAACACAAATTGATTGCAAATGTAAATTTACCTCATCCTACATAATCTTTCTCTTCTCATTCTTTTGAAAACAATAGATTTTAATTAAGTACCAGCCTAGGCAAAGGGCAAGCCTTACAATTGAATTATTGAGGAAAATCTTCCACTGCATGCCTGTTCAACTCTCGATTTTTCTGCTTGCTGCCGTGTGGTCCCTTAGCATGGACATGCAGCCACACTTGAGGCCTGTGTGACAGACCCCATTTGGCAGGCTGATGGAGTTTTTCCAGTTGCAACAAATCGTACCCCTTAAAACGTGAGAAAGAAAACAAGAAGTTAGGAGAAACATTAGTGATCTGTTTGTATCATTTCATTAGTGTTTGCTAAAGTTTTTAATGAAACAGCTAATATTTAATGTTCACATTTGGGGGTTATTAGAAATCATTTCTATCCTTTGCTTAAGTGTTTTCTTCAATTATAGAACAGATGAATAATAGTCTTATTCTTAGCCATTAAATTGAGTTCATCGTATAGTCAAGTTAGGGCTTCTTCAAACTTCACTCATTTGTATGCCATCTTCATATGTCATTTGTATATATTTATTTTTCATTGTATAACTTTAACTTATTTTTGTTTTCTTCGGCTTATTCTATGCAAGAATATCTATGAAATTATAGTTTTGATATGCCGATGTATTTCTAAATGCATTAAACTATGCAAGTACATTACTATTAAAATATAAGATAGAAAAATTTGTCCATCTGCCACCTATATCATCATGTGAAACCCACTAACACATAAAGCAGTTAACGCCAGACTACATCATGCCTACTGTGGCTAGCAAAAAGCTAAACATGGAGGAAAGAGGTGGATGAGATCACCTATATTCTGCAGGTGGTAGCAGGCCTTAGGTTGTGGGTGAAGCTAGGCCTTAGGTTCTAAGAGGGGTATTTGGGGCCACAGGCTGGCCAGGAAGAGAGAGAGCTCAGGCCTTCTCTAGGAATTCCTGAGGGAGCCTGGGGGCTAACGAAAGTGCATTGCCAAATCCACAGGTATGCAGAGCTAGTGCTGGAGCACTGAGGCCCTGCCTGTGTCCCTCCTATCCTGGATTATGGCGGATGCGGGATGGAGAGAGACAATGAATTCCTTTGGGAGAATAAGGCAGAGCGTGCCTACCTGTCTGTCAGTTGCCTCTGCATTTGCAAGTAACTATGGACTATTTTCTTCTTACCACTTTATTGCAATATAAGATCTATAAAAAAATATATGGATGTCTCTTTTTCCTTTGTGGGCAAAACAGTTTAATTGATTCCTGTTTTTGTGCCTGCAGTTCATGAGCATGGTAAAAGAGATGGGTGTTTTCCTGGGAGAATGTACAGATTCTGCAATAGTTTCCAGCTGAAGCCTAATGTTATCATTATCTTGAAAGGACTTGGGCAGTGCCCCATGTGTGGCCAGCAAGGTTGCGTGCTGCCTTGGTGCTGACTGGACAGGGAAGCTCAAGAACATCATCATATCCAGAGTGTCCCTGGAGAGTCCTGGAAAATGGGCCTTCTAGCCCAACATTTCACCTGGACTATCCTTACTTTCAGCCATTTTCCCCTTAGAGTATGAACACTGGATGGGCAAATAAGAGAAAGGATGTGACAATGTAAGGTAAAGGTCTAAGTCTTGCTATTGTTCTGATGTGTTAGTTTTTCAGTAAATAACTAAGTAGATCAAAGTTATAAGATGATTTGGATGGAATATTATATAAGGACCAAGCATAGTGCCCCAGGACACAATTCTACTACTACTAACAGTTATGACAATAGTGACACACTATGCTCACTACGTATGGGCCACTCTTCTGAGTTGTTTTCATGCAGTAATTAATCCTCACAATAAATTATCTCACTACATATTATTTTCATTTTACAGAAACTAAGCCCCAGAATGACTAACTTGCCCAGGGTCATGTAGCTGGTATGAGGCAGAGCTTTTGAGAAGCCAGGCCGCCTGGCTTTAGCGTGTGCTTACAGCGACTGTGCCATTCTGCTTTGCTTGCTGAATGTGGAATGGATGGGAAGGAGGGGAAATGGTGGCTGTATGACTTGCTGAGCTTGCCGTGTTTGGTCCTATCGTCCTATCTGCCACCAGAACCTTAGTGGCTCTTCTGCTGTGCTAGAAAGATTAGGGGCTTCCTTCCCTCCTCTCACCACTAACGTAAGTAAAATAAATGAATAGAAGACTCGACTCAGGATCGACTTTGGAGTGTTCGGGGAAAATGTTACCAAGCTCCTTTTAACCACAACACTGTGTGGACAAATACTGAATGTTTTCGAATATGAATATTTGTCTTTGAGATATTGGTAGTAAATCAACAAATTCAGGATCAATTTTGTCAGTTTGTTTTAGAAGTGCAGACAGGATATAAATAATTTGAGTCTTCATTTATTTTCCTTGTTATATATCCTTATAGAAATTCATTCAGAATAGTCAAGCTCCTTGAAATAGAATATGTACACATAAACCATTTTTATTATTATAGTTGAGCTTGAGCCATGTTAGGAATCATTGACACATTTGGATCTTCAAATTAAAGCTCAGGACAAGTCTTTGGATATTAAAATGTTAAAAGCATAACATGATCTGGTTATTCTTCTTTTAGTGGTTCCATTTAAAAAATCTATCCTATAGATTATTAGCTCAACCCGATGAAAAGAGTAATAAAGAATATTTACTATTAATGGATATCGAAACTACTACTTGGAGCAGCCCCAGTAAAAAGTAGTTGTTTAAGGATTCTAGCTAGCCGTTTTAAATGGAACATACCCAGTGTTTTGCTTGCAATCATAAATTAGTTAAAACTACAGGAGGAGATGAGGGAAAGCTTTGTTTGAAGAATTGCAATATTTAAAAAATATTGTCCAGTGGTTAAACTACAGAGTTCTGGATTCAGACAGCATAATCTACTTGTGGGTTGTGTGACCTGAGGCAAACTACTTAACTTCTCTGTGCTTCTGTCTCTTCATGGGTAAAATAGGGCTATTACACCCATGATCATGAGATGATCCTTGTAATGAGTTCATTGTAAGTGCTCCATAAATATTAGGTAAAAAGAAGAAATAAATGCGTTGTGCAATTTTAATTTGTTATTATAAACAAGAATTTCATTCAATACAAATATTTATATTAGAAAAAGGACTGGCTCAAGCTCTTTCACATAATGCAAACTCACCAGGTGCTAAATTTGTATCTTAATTACACGACTGGTATCTGCTCTCTCAGACACACTATATGCAAAACATCCCTTTATTCTCCATTGAATAAAGCAGGCAAATAATCTGAATGTGTCTCCTCTCCAGTAAACACTACTGTGGCTTGAAAATAGCCATTCAGTAAAGCAACATTATTTCTTCGTTGCAGTTGCACTCCTGTAGTCATCTAATAACTTTGAAGCAGATTAATCCATTAGAAGGTGTACTCCTGGTGTTTAGTAATTGCCAGTAAAGTCTAATCAGATAGCAACTGCTACAGAAGAGCCTTCAAGAAATACTATAATTAAAACATAAATGTTATGCAAAAGTAGCAAATCAATAGAGACAGTAAACATGGTTTATCAACAGTCCTGAGAACATTTTTTCAATTCTAAAATGTAAATGGACTTGGGATAGAGCACGCGTTAGGATGATAGATAGGATCCCGGTAACGGTTTAATTAACTCCAGTTTCCTGCGTGTTAAAGGTTGCTGCAGCCCACTGGCTCATGTAACAAACCCTCTTAGGATTTCGTTAGCCGCTGTCTGATATGAAGACCAGGCAGCCTTGCTTTCTTACAGGGTTAGGTTTTGCCCTCCTTCTCTGGAGGCCTTATCAAAACACAGCCCTCTGTTTTCTCTATAAATACACAGATATTTTTAATTTCAGCTAAAATGGTTTGACTTTGTAATCAAGGTATAAGAAACACACACACACACACACACACACACACACACACACACTGCCTAAGTAATGAGAAGAGTTCGCTAGGAAGGGTTGCATAATTAAAATTACATATTAAAATTCACATGCAGTGTGTGTAGTATTTTAGAAAAACCATGGCAGCTCTCCAGATGACTCATTTGCTGTTTTAATTCTTTTGTAATGTAGGCTATTTTATAATTAGCTGCAGAATTGTGCCACTTGGTTAGCTCAACCGATGAAAAGAGTAATAAAGAATATTTACTATTAATGGATATCTAAACTACTACTCGAAGCAGCCCTGGTAAAAAGTAGTTGTTTACCGATTCTAGCTAGCTGTTTTAAATGGAACGCACCCGGTGTTTTGCTTGCAATCATAAATTAGTTAAAACTACAGGAGGAGATGAGGGAAAGCTTTGTTTGAAGAATTGCAATATTTAAAAAAAAAAAATTACCGTGAGGGCCAAGTGTTAAAAGAAAAATTCTTCTTTCAATCTGATAGAATTAGGTTTCACACAATTAACTTTATCATTAGTAAATAAAAGAGTTATTTAACCTCTGCCCTTGCAGAAGTTCTTGATATTTTGCTTAGTAAAGGGCAAGAAACCCATTATGGGTTATTTATTCACTTTATTAAAAGGTTATTCTTGAAGACTGTGATATAGAAACACATAATACATAATGTTTGTTAATAAAGATCTATTTACACTACCATTTAAAGAAGTTGGCTATTATATAATGCTTATTAGCGCTATGAACAGGAGACCTTTTTCTGTTGTTCCCATGGGAAGGGTTATCAAGCTGTCAATAAAAGACTCATCTTCTTTAAATTAAAAATCACTGAGGTATCCTGTATAAAGGATATTAGAAGCAAGTGTAGTCATGCCATCTTATTGAAAGACGAGCCCGAGGTAAGTAAATGGCTTATTCTTTTGAAATGAAAAGTTAAAAATGCTAACTACCTGTGATTTTGAAAATTTCTCTCTTTTGCAACAGTTAAGCTTTCATCCTGAAGGAGGAATCTAAGCTTGTCCTTTTAAACAATGATTTAGAGGAAGAAATTTAACACCCTCTGCTTGCAACATCCATTTTTCAATAAATCTATACTTTCTCTGCGCTCTTCTATGTTATCAGTCATCCACATCCCAGAGGAAATGCTTAAGGCTTGGGGTTAAATTAAGGTTCTATCTCTAGTGATGGTTTAGAAAGCTGTCTACATTCTCAAATAAACTTATCTGCATTATATACAGCCATAAACACTTCCTGCCAAGGGGAGAGGCTGGTATTGTTTTGTTTTTTGTTTTCTATTGATGTCAATGGAGAGATTTCCACTTGCCAGTTGAAAATTAAAAGAAAAGCGGCAATTACATTTCATTATAAATTGTAAATAGGTTGAACTTCAATCGGTATAAATTCTGTGATGCTGAAATACTGAAATCTACATGGAACCTAGATATTCTGTATTCTTACTTAAAACAATACATCTGATGAGATACAGTCTTCATATTTCTCAAAATAAAATTTTAAATTACACTACTTTATACTATCTTTCTTTGACAATTCAGCAATACTCTTGACTTATTTGTGGTAAGTATAGCATCTGAAAAGAACATTATTTACAACCTCTTGGTAAACAACAAAAAAAGAAAAGCATATCCAAAATAGATTAGTTTTACTATGGGAAAATTGTCTCAGACATCAGGGTTAGTCAAGGTCAAAGATAACTAAATTTTCTAGTAAAAACTTTAAACAAGCATATAACACAACACACACACACATACACACACAGGCAAACTTTCTTCTCCCTTGTCTCCCTCAAGTCAAGATCCTTTAAATATATTTTGTAGATAAATGCCATAAAACATATTTGGCTTTATCAAATATAGTGAGAGAGAAATAACAACCAGTATGGTTAGGAACTAAACAAACCCCAATGTATGAAATGAGAGGGTCTCCATAAAAATTTGCTGTAAAATCTCTAAACTAAGGGTGGAGGAAGAAATCGCAGAGAAATATCCCTGTGGGATGAGGATGGCTTATTCTAACTCACTAGCAAATCATGGCATAGTGGAGGGAGAGGACGACTATATTGTATGTTCAGGCAACAAACTCATCTACTTGTTCATTTAATAAATATATGTTGGGTGCGTATTCGGTGCCAGGTACAATTAATTCTAGGCACTGAGGACATGAATTAACAACACAGCTAAAGTCCATGTCTTCATGGAGTTCACATCCTAGTGGGAACAAATACATAAATACAAAAATATATGTATGTGTCTTTATAAATATAAAAATACGTATCTTATAAATCAATCAATAAATATACACTCCTGGATTTTGGAACTTCTGAATATTACAATGTCAAGTTTGTAACATTTACATCATATTCTGATTATTTTCCCCCAGTTTTTAAAGTCTTGGTTCTATATTTTACCTGTTTTATATATTTATATTCACTTAGCCATTCTTAAGATCTTTGTTTTCTTTTTTTAAAAATTTTATTTTATATCTAGACACTTTTAAAAAGAATGTGGATGGTTATTGCCTGAGTTTTTGTATCCACCAGATTTTGTGTATATTTGGTCATCAAGTTTGTGGTAATTTTTATGTGGCAAAAGAAAACAAATGTGCCACCCACACTAAGGTCAAATGTCAGTTATCAGTTATCGTTGATTTTGGTTTTAGTTTGTATTTAACCTGGTCCAGTTCACCCATTTACTTTATCTAGCAGGCCAATGCTCTTCTGGAACAATTAGAAAGGCCAAATGAGTTTTAAAATATAATATTTTATGGCTAGGCACAGTGACTCATGCCTGTAATCTCACCACTTTAGGAGACCAAGGTGGGAGGATCACTTAAAATCAGGAGTTTGAGATCCATCTGGGCAACATAGCCAGAGCCCATTTCTAAAATATACATAATATTTTAAAACAGAGAACAATAACGATAGAATCAAGGAAGAGTAGCTGAACTAAAATTTCAAAGAGAAGAAAAATGTTCTCACTTTAACTGACTATAAGGAGAAATTTGTTCCCTAGGGCACTTGTGGATTCTGGGCACAAACTGAAGATTGGTCCTAGAAAGGACCTACCTGATTGGTCCTCAATAGAAAAAAAAATCTATTGAGGAAAAAAGTAATCTGTGAGGCGTTTATTGCTTGCTTGGGTGGGAGTGGCAAATTGAAAACATGAAAGGCCTTAAATGCATGGGTGTTTCTCTCCTAGGGATATTTACTGCATCCTGGTTCTTTGTAAGGAGCTGTTGAGCCAACCTAAAGTTCTAAAAAGTCCTCATTTTGCAATTCGCCAGCATAATATAAAGAAACCGACACCTGGGAACATCATAGGCAAATTTCTACAAGCCAAAGGGGGACAAAAAAATCAGCCAATGGATAAAAAGGTATATTAACCTCACAGAAGCAATAGCAAAACTTAGAGCTGACTTTTCAACAGAAGTCTTGTAAGTCAGAAGGCAGAGGAATGCCATCTCTAAGTGCTGAAAGATAAATACTGAAGGTGTAGAATTATTACCCAGAAAAAAAAAGCCTTCAAAAATGAAAGTAAAATGAAGATGTTTTTCAGACACACAAAAATAAGGGGAATTTAATGCCATCCTGCCTGAAGTAAAAGGAATACTAAAAGGAGGGAAAATTTACCCAGATAGCAAAATAGTAATGCCAAAAAGAATAAGGATATTAGAAAGGTAAATAATGAGGGAAAATTGAAATGAATACTGACTTTGCAAAAACAATAATTGTAATGTCTTACAGAATTTAAAATATGAATGAAATTAAAATGCTAACAAAAATGGAAAAAGTGAGATGAGGGTAAATGTAGTTAAAATATTATAAAATTTTAACAGATCAGGTAAGTGGTAAAAATAATTTCATTAGGTTGAAATAAGCCAAGAATGTATGCCTTAATTTCTAGAGTACCACTAAAATAATCAAAATTGTTATTAGTGTCTTGAGTTTTCCATTTCACTCTACTTCCTTTGACATTCTATTGTGTCCAGCAGGTCTCAAAGGGTACCTTCCTTGATGGTTATGTAGTGCATTACAACCCCTAGTTTTGGTACCTCTAATTAATGTCTTTTGATAAGCCTTTTAGAACTGTGATATTGTAAGATAAAGACTATATTATTTTAGAGACCTGAGATAATACAGTTTAATACTAAGGCTTCATTTTTCTTCTAGTTTTATACTTTAAAGTCCCTGGAAAACTTAATGTCTAGCCCATGATTGGAGTCATGACCAGTTTATTCTTTTATTAAATATGAAATTTTATTGTTGGTCTAGTTTTTAAAGTGATAGTTTATCTTTTCTAGAAAGAAACATGGAGTAAAATGCATTTAATGACAAAACTATTGAAAAATTATAATGACAACAATTTGTTAAAAAATAGACAGTATACAAAAGTGTAAATTGTGACATCAAAAACTCAAAATGTGATGGGAGAAGGTTATTAATATATAAAGCGGTTTTAGTTTGTTTATTTTCTTTTTTTATGATCAAAGTTAGGATGTATGAGCTTTAAATAATTTGTTATAACTCTGAGATGTTTATTGAAATTCTCATGGGGAAAAAAGCAAAAACCTATAATAGATACCCTGAAATTAAAATGCAACAAATTAAAATATACCACCAAGGAAAATTACTTAACCACTAAGAAAGGAAAAAAGGAGTTATGAAATTAGAAAACAAGTAACAAAATGACAGTAGTAATTTATTATCTATCAATAATATTATCAAATATAAATGAACTAAATTCTCCAATTAAAAGACAGAGTAATGAACGGAGTTTTAAAAAAGACCAAACTATATGCTTCCTACAAGAAACTCACTTCACATATAAAGACATACATAGGTTGACAAAGAAGGGATAAGAAAAAATATTTCATGCAAATAGAAATCAAAAAGGAGCAGCAGTAGTTATACTTATATCAAGTCATGTTGACTTTCAGTTAAAAACTGTAAAAAGAAACAAAGAAAGGTAATTATGAAATGATCAAGTGATCAATTCATCAAGAAGATATAACAATAATAAATATTTGCACCCACCATTTGAGCAGGCAAATATATAATACAAATATCAATAGATTAAATGGAGAGATGGATTGCAATATAATAATATAATAGTAAAGGGTTTAAACACCCTACTTTTGGGAATGGACAAATCATCCAGGCAGAAAATCAACAAAGATATGTTGGAATTAAACTATACTCTAGATCAAATGAACCTAACAGGCATTTACAGAACATTTCATCAAACTGCAACAGAATACACATTTGTTTCATCAGCACATGAAACATTCTCCACAATATACCCTACCTATGTTAGGCCGCAAAACAAGTCTCAACAAATTCAAAAAAGTCAAAATCATATCAAGCATATTTTTTGAGTACACTGGAATAAACCAGAAATTAATAATAAGAGAACTTTTAAAACTGAAAAAAATACATGAAGATTAACCAACATGCGTCTGAATTACCAATGAGTCAAGGAAAAAATTAAGAAAGCAACTTAAAAATGTCTTAAAAAAGATAAAAATGAAAGCACAATATACCAGAAGCTATAGGATAGATATAATAAAAGCAGTACTAAGAGGGAAACTTATAGCAATAAATGTCCATATCAAAAAAAAAAAAAGAAAGAAAGACTTAAACAGTCTAATGATGCATCTCATGGAACTAGAAAAGCAAGAACAAACCAAACCCCAAATTCCCCAATTAGTAGAAGGAAAGAAGAAATAAAGATCAGAGCAGAAATAAATGAAATTGAGACTAAATTACAAAAGATTAATAAGGAAAAAATTGGATGTTTGAAAATATAAACAAAATCAACAAAACTTTAGCCAGACTGAAAAAAAAAAGAAAAAAATCCAAATAAATCAGAGAAATATTATAACTGGTACCACAGAAATACAAGGGATCCTTAGAGACTATTATGAACAACTAACTATATGACAATAAATTGGAAAACCTGCAAGAAATGGCTAAATGTCTGCATATATACAATCTACCAAGGTTGAACCATGAAGAAATAGAAAACTAGAATAGACAAATAATGAGTAATGAGATTGAAGCAGTAATAAAACTCTCCCAACAAAAGCCCAGGGCCTGTTAGATTCACTGCTGAATTCTCCTATTCTACTCAAACTACTTTAAAAATTGAATTCTTCCACTTTACTCAAACTATTTCAAAAACTGAAGAAAAGAGAATTCTTCTAAACTCTTTCCACAAAGCTGACATTACCCATATGAAAAACAGACAAGAATAGAACAATAACAAAAACTACACGCCAATATCTCTGATAAACATAGATACAAAAAATTCTCAATGAAATGCTAACAAACTGAATTCAATAACAATTAAAAATATAATTCACCATGATCAAGGGGGATTCATCCCAGCAATGCAAGGATGTTTCAATATATGCAAATCAATAAAAATTATACATCACATCTACAGAATCAGGAGAAAAAAACATATGATCGTTTCAATAGATGCTGAAAAAACATTCAATAAAATTCAACATATCTTCACGATAAATACTTTTAACAAATTGGCTTTAGAAGGAACATACCTCATCATAATAAAGGACTTATAGGAGAAATTCATAGCTAACATCATACTTAACAGGAAAAGATTAAAAGCTGTTTCACTAAGATTTAGAACAAGACAAGGATGCCCACTTTCCCCACATCTACTCAATATAGTTCTAGAAGTCCTAGCCAGAGCAGTTATGCAAAAGAAAGAAATAAAAGACACCCAAATTGGAAAAGAGGAAGTTAAATTATCCTTGTTTGCTGATGACATGAGCTTATATCTAGAAAAAACTAAAGACTCCCCATGCACACAAAAAAACACCTCTTAGATTTGATAAATGAATTTGTTAAATTTGCAGCATACAAAATCAATATTCAAATCAGTAGCATTGCTATATGCTAACAATGATCAATCTGAAAAAGAAATCAAGAAAGAAATCCCCTTTATAAAAATAATAAAATACCTAGGAATAAATTTAACCAAAGACGTGAAAGATCTCTACAAAGAATACTATAAAGCACTAATGAAAGAAATTGAAGAGAACACAAAAATGTAAAGCTATCCCATGCTCATGGATTGGGAGAATTACTATTATTAAAATGTCTATACTGTCCAAAGGGATCAACAATTTCAATGCAATCCCTATAAAAGTACTTATGACATTCTTCATAGAAATAGAAAACACAATCCTAACATTCATATGGAACCACAAAAAACTCTGAGTAGCTCAAACAATCCTGAGAAAAAAACAAAAACAAAACAAAACAAAACTAGAGACATCAAACTACCTGATTTTAAATTATGCTACAAAGCTATAGTAACCAAAACAGTGTGGACTGGCATAAAACAGACACCTAGACCAATGGAGCAAAATACAGAATCCAGAAATAAAT
Organism: Mirza zaza; assembly: GCA_008750895.1. Taxonomy (NCBI): domain Eukaryota; kingdom Metazoa; phylum Chordata; class Mammalia; order Primates; family Cheirogaleidae; genus Mirza; species Mirza zaza. The sequence continues at coordinate 25,713 of VSMD01010011.1, forward strand.
CTATGAACCTACACCCAACTTATTTTCAACAAAGATGCCAAGAACATACATTGGGAAAGGACAGTCTCTTTAATAAATGGTGCTGGGAAAACTGGATATCCATATGCAGAAGCAAGAATCTAGGTCCCTATCTTTCACCATATACAAAAACCAACTCAAAATGGATTAAAGGCTTGAATGTAAGACCTGAAACTCTGAAACTACTAATAGAAAAAATAGTGTGGAAATGCTGTAGGATGTTTGTCTTAGCAAATATTTTTGGGGTATAACCTCAAAAGCACAGGCAACAGAAGCAAAAATAGACAAATGGGATTGCATCAAGCTAGAAAGCTTCTGTACAGCAGAGAAACAACCAACAAAGTGAAGAGACAACCGCAGAATGTAAGAAAATATTTGCAAACCATCCATCTACCAAGGGATTAATAACCAGGATATATAAGAAACTCAATCAACTCAATAGAAAAAAACCCAAATAATCCAATTAAAACATGGGCAAAATACCTGAAGAGACATCCTTCAAAATAGGGCATACAAATGGCTAGCATCACTAATCATCAGGGAAATGTAAATCAAAACCACAATCATACATCATTTACCCCTTGAGAATAAAAATAACAGAAAGACAAAAAATAACAAATGCTGGTGAGAATGTGGTGAAACAAATGCTGGTAAGGATGTGGAAAAAGAGAACACTTGTACATGGTTGGTAGTAATGCAAAGTAGTATGGCCATTATGGAAAATAGTATGAATGTTGCTCAAAAAACTAAACATAGAACTACCATATGACTCAGCAATCCCATTGCTGAATATATTATATATGCAAAAGAAAGGAAATTGAAGTATATCAAAGAGATATCTGCACTCCTATGTTTAATGTAGCACTATTCACAACAGCCAAGATATGAAATCAACCTAAGTATTCACCCAAGGATGAATGGATAAAGAAAATGTAGTAATATACACAAGGGAATACAATTCAGTCACAAAAAGAATGAAATTCTGCCCTTTGCAGCAATATAGATGGAACGTTGTAGATGGAACATCAATATAGATGGAACGTATGGCCGTTATGTTAAGTGAAATAAGCCAGGCAAAGAAAGACACATATAAAATATTCTCACTCAAGCTAAAAAAGTAGATCTCATGTAAAGAGAGTATTAATAAGCCAGGCAAAGAAAGACACATATAAAATATTCTCACTCAAGCTAAAAAAGTAGATCTCATGTAAAGAGAGTATTAATACAATGATGGTTACTAGAGGCTGGGAAGATAAAAGGAGAGAGGAGAATGAAGAGAAGTTGGTTAAGTGTACAAACATATAGTTAGAAAAAATAAATTCTAGTATTTGATAGTAGAGTAGGGAAATTATATTTAGCAATAATTTATTATATTAATATATTTCAAAGTAGCTAGCAGAGAATAATTATAATTATTTAACACAAAGAAAAGATAAATGTTTCTGTTGATGAATATTCCAATTACCCCGATTGACCATTTACACATGGTATATTGGTTTCAACATATTACATGTACCCCAAAATATGTTCAACTAAAATATATAAATAAAAAGTTACCCAAAAAAAGTAGTTACTTCTTTAAGGTTAACCAGAAGACCTAGGTTGATTTTTATAATTAGAATTTTAAAATGATTTTGGACATTGCACTTCTATTTTCATTTAAGAAATGAATGGGGAAATAAATAAAACAATTTTAACCCTTTGCACTCTCTTGCTTTTTTCTCAATTATTTTATTCTACTCGGGATTTAATTTTTTAAATACCCCAGATTTTACAAAGCACGGCAGTAGAATAAAAAATTGGAGTTTCTTTTCATACAAACTTACTTATTTGGATTTTTTTACATTTCAAATTATTGATACATTCAAAGAGTAATTTTAATCTCTATAATTTTTGCTAACCGTGTTGAGTCACACTCAACATCCGAGTGCAAAGGGTTAAAAGATGGTAAAATCTTAGTAATGTAAGAATGCTATAACTTTGCCTGAAGTGAAGCAAAAACCAAAGAAAGGCAAGTTGAGAGCAAATTGAAAATGCAGACATCAGTCTCATACTTCTGAAAAGTTGGGGGAAAAAATAAAAAATTGGCTTCTAGTAGAAGCCTCAAGCTAGAAAAACATTTCAATTTAGAGCAAGATGTTTTTGATAATTGTGATGTTGTAAATGAGAGGTCTCCAATCCTCTCCTTCTTGCATTCCTGCCATTATTCAGATTAGTAATAAGTGTCTAATGTAGTAGTCACTATGTTCGATATCGAGATGTGATGATGAATATGACATAATTCCTATTTGCAAAGAACTTACAGTCTATTATAAAGGACTCATACATATAATCAAATAATTTTAATATGACATAATAAATGCCCTGATACAATCATACACGGCTTCCATTCTGGCATATATAAAGAAATTGTATCAGTTGGCTCAATGAGAGTATTGTCATAGGAATAGACAGGCCAAATCTAGCTGGATGATTTTCATAAATAGGTTTATTGGAACACAGCCACACCCATGTGTTTATGTGTTGTCTATGGCTGTCTTTGCATGACAACAGCATACATAGTTCAGTAGTTACAACAGAGACTGTATAAATCACACATCCCACAATATTTACTATTAATAATACCAGAATACCAGAGACTGGGTAATTTAATATAAAGAACAGACATTTATATCTCACAGTTCTGGAGATTAAGAAGTCTGAGGTCAAGGTACTGGCATCTAGTGAGGGCCTTTGTGCTGTGTTTTCACATGGTGGAACAATGGAAGAGCAAGCTAACTGAATGCTGTGTGAAACTTCTTTTATAAGAGTCTTGATCCCATTCACAAGAGAGGAACCCTCATGGCCTAATCACATCTTAAGAATCCTACTTCTTAGTACTATCACATTGGCAACACCTAAATTTTGGAAGGCACACATTCAAACCATAGAAGTCCTCCTGCTCCGTCCCCCTCAAATTCATGTCCTTCTCACATGCATAATATATTCAGCCTATCCCAGTAGCCCCCAAAGTCTTAACTTACTCTAGCATCAATTCAAAAGTCTTAAGACTAGATATCATTTTAATGAGATATAGATGAGACTCAGAGCTGTTTCATCCTGAGGAAAATTGCTCTTTAGCTGTGAACATGTGTAATCAAACAAATTTTGTTCTTCTAAAATACAATGGTGATACAAGCATAGGATAGACATTGCCATTCCAAAACTGGAACAACTTTTCACTTAAGGAAAGCACTTTGTGTCTTCTATTTGGCTTATGCAAATTGCCAGCATCATGACTCTTGCACTTTGGGGCCATTAGTTAGTAGAATAAGGGTTACTTGAACAAAAGCACTGCAATGCTGCCACAGTTGACCTGATAACTGAGATGGCTACTAAGTGACTAACAGGTAGGTAGTCTACACAGAGTACAGGTAGTCTACACACAGTAAATAAGCTGGACAAAGGGATAATTTATGTCCCAGGAGAGATGGAGTGGAACAGTGTGAGATTTCATCACACTACTCAGAACAGCATATAATTTAAAACTTATGAATTGTTTGTTTCTGGGATTTTCCATTTAATATTTTCAGAACACAGTTGACTGCAGGTAACTGAAACCATAGGAAGTAAAAATGTGGATAGGGGGGTGACTACTGTAATTTATAAGGAACAGAAATTCATTTCTGAAGGCCAAGATCAAGGTGCCAACACCTGATAAGGGTTTTCTTTCTTTCTTTCTTTCTTTATTTTTATTTTTTATTTTTTATTTTTTTATTTCAGCATATGATGGGGATACAGATTTTAAGGTTTCAATAAATGCCCTTTCCTCCCCTCCCCCCACAAGTCTGAGTCTCCAGCATGACCATCCCCCAGACGGTGCACTTCTCACTCATTATGTATGTATCTAACTGATAAGGGTTTTCTTGCTGTGTTCTCACACGGCATACAGCAGGCAGAAGGTAAGAGAGAATGCATGCTATGTCCTTACATGGCAGAAGAGTGGAAGAGCAAGCTAAATAAACATGCATAAAATCTCCTTTGTAAGGGCCTTAATCCCATTTATGAGGGAGGAGCCCTAATCACCTCCTAAAGCCCCCACCTGCTAATACTATCACATTGGATACATCTTAATTTTAGAGGGGGCACATTTGAGCCATAGCACTGTCCCTTTGCAGAAAAAGTTTGCAGAAAAGTTTAAGAAATGATGTTCTTATATCTTTTTGATTAAAGAAATAAAGGTGTCTAACTTTTTAGGACAATCCCATATTACCTGTCATAATTTATAATGGACATTTCATTCTATGCATTATCTCTAATTCTAAATACCTATTCTAAGGCAGCACTCACCATGAACACAGAGGTATATATAAGGTTGTTTAGTGTCATATTGCTCATTTGTAAGAGTGGAACAGTGGGATCGACCAAACATTTATTAACAGTATAATGGTTAAATGAATCGTGGGAAACATTCTATGCTCTATGTTGGGTTAGGTCTATATTCACTAAATTTGAAAGATCTTCATGACACATTGTTAAATAAAAAATGCAAGTTGCAGGAAATATTATATAATAAGATCCCATGTATGTGAAAACACTAAAATTATATATTTTGTGTTTTGTATATACATGTCTAGAAAAAAGTAAGAGAATAAATAAGGAGCTGCTAAACAAGGTTACTTCTGGAGTGATGATGGTTAGAAAGGCTGAGAAATGAAGTAAGGAGACATTTTACTCTATAGACTACTATATTGTTAGATATTTTACAATAGCAATATAGTCACATGTCATTCATTATGTAATAAGTAAAGGAAAAGTTTATTGTTAAATGGATGGTTCTCGACTGCTGTTTTGATTGGTGAGATTGGGAGAGAATTAGAATGAAAAAGGCAAAGGGAAACAAGCGTTTATTGAGTAGATACTATATGTCTATCTCTG
>VSMD01010020.1:0-127776 GCA_008750895.1 Mirza zaza
GGCGATTGCTTCCTTTTGTCCCCTTGTTTTTCTCATCCTTGTCCTTTTGGGCCCAGCCCAGCGGTGACGCCCCCTCTGGCTCGTGTGTTCAGGCTTCCCCTTGATACCCTCATAGTTCTTAAAATAAAACCCTGAGTCAAGGGCACCGAGAAACATTACCTAATAGCCAAATCTAACAGACTCTGCTTGTCATGATGCTACCTTCTTCTTCCCGGAAATGTAATGCTTTTTCATTTTGCAAGACAGAGGAGGAAAAGGAGTAGGGGAGGGGGCAGAAAAGGAAAATCATGTGCAAGCACATCATCCAAAGATATCTTTGGTTAACAATATTGGGTATTCCCTTCGAAAATATGACAGATTTCCAAATCTGGAATTGCACTGATTATAGCTTTATGTTTAGCTTTAGTCAAGTAAATGCTTCCTCGTGTCTTTAAATATTCTTAGTCTTTTGGTTGTTTCTTTTTTTAAAGTGGCTTCATAGTATTCCAGCATATGGAATAATTGATGTAACTCTTCCCCTACTCTTGGATATTTAGATTATTTTCACTATTTTCTATTTTAAATAGTTCCATGATGAACTGGAATGGATCTTTTGTACGTATTTTCTTGTTCCAATGTTCAAATATTTATTTCCTTAAGATAAAATCATAGTGAAATGATCATTTTAAAGATTTTTTCCTCCCAAAAATATTTTGGTTAACTTTCTTTTCTTCTTATCCCAAATTAAATTAAAATCACTTTGTCTAATTTCAAAACCAAGCTTCTAGGCATTTTGGGTTAGGACTGCTTATTCTAGTTAATTGTTTTAAATTTCAGTAAAGCTTTATAGTTCTGTTTTAAAATTTAAGGTATATTATATTTTAGTTGCTATTACAAATGGAGTCTTATTTCCACCATTATATTTTCTAATGGGATACTGCTGACATAAAGTGTTCATATTTCTAAATTAATGTCATTTGGATTCATTCCACCAAATCTCTTATTAGTTCTAATATATTTTTAGTTGATTCTCTTGAGTTTTAAGGCAATTATTACAATAGCAAACTTGCAGTGTATGTCTAAGTACTTACCATATATATGCTGATTTTTTTTTTTTTCAGTAAAAATGTCCCTTTATTTCTCATTTTGTCCTTTTCCTTTTTGTTCCTGTTGGAAATTTTTGGCAGTCTTGTTTTCTTTCTCTTTGGATCTGTATTGTTAGGAACCAGACTCCTTGCTACTGGGCTCCATTTGGTCATTCAATTTGAGATATTTTTAAAATAAGTAGCTGATAATAGGATTGGGGTGTTTTTTAATTTAATCTGAGAATCTTAGTTTTTAAATAAGAATATTTAAACAATTTGTACTTCCATGATTATATTTTATTTTATGGTTCCTTATTTCCTTTGTTTTCATTCTTGCTGCATAGATTATCTTTTTTCTTTTCTATTTTTCCATGTTTCAGAAGGAATGCATGCTATTTTAAAAGTCTCCTAGTGTTTTAGTGTTCCCTCAAAACAGCTTTTCAGTATATATTTATCACAATATCAGAAGTGTAGAATAAAACAATATTTATTTTTTAAAAATCTGTTCCTTCCCACCCTTTTTCCTCTATGTGGAGATTTAAGAAACTTTATTCCCCTTGCTTCCAAATTTTCTGGGTTTTGTTACTATAACCTGGAGTTATATAATCAGATCAGTTATTAAATTATATTTAACATTATATATTATATATCACCTCTTCCAAGAATAACTTTTGACATTTGCAACATAACACATATTCGATTAAATTATTCCAAGTAGGGTTCCTTGATGGAATGTCTTCTGAATCCTACATTTTGAAAATGTCATTTTACCTTTACACAACTTGTCTGGATATACAATTCCAGATGGTTCACAGTCTTTGCTCAGGATTCTATACATATTTCCCCATTATTTGTCTTTTGGTAAAGCAGATTGATTTTTACTCAATGGTAAATAACTAAGTTTTTATCATGTTGTTTTGCTTTGTAGTCCTGGATATTAGTAAAATTTATTTTGTACCCTATAATTCAAACTATTTGCCATAAATTTGTTTGCAATGTAATAAGCACTTTCACTCTCCAGTTGCATCAGTCATTTCGGTTCCAATTTATTCAGATTTTTTTCCTATAATTTTTAAGTTAGATTTTAATTTTCTGTCCTCCATCTCTTCTTCTTTTTTTTTTTCTTTTTTAAGTTCCTCTCCTCTCTTCTGGCAATGTTTCTCAAGTTTGTCTTCCACATGCCTTCATTTTTCTCAGGCTTAATTAACAATTCTCTTCTTGACTGTCTTTTCTATGGGGTTCAAGTCGGCTGTGACCTTCTCAGTCCCCTGCAATTCTGCTTTATCTCACCCACTCCCTTTTCGTACTTGGAAGCCTTTCCTCTTCCTCCCTCTGCGCCTGTTTAAATACAGATGACTCCTGATTAAGGACGACAAAGCTTTCTCCCAGGTGCTGCAGATGGCCTTTTAAAGAGAGAGATTCTTCCAATAGTCTTCAGGATAATTCCTCCCTTTTGTCCTCATGTCGTTTTTAATTAATAGACTCACCATCAAAGAAAGTGAAATCTAATTAGATTCTCTCAGTTCCACAAAAGGCCCACATTCACGGACATAGCTGAGGGCAATTGCAGTGCCCCGGCTCCCAGCTCTCTCCCAGCTTATCTCATCCTCAAAGTGGGGTGGCTTTGCTGTCTGGAGGGGAGGAGGTGGGATCCTTTTTTGGGTGAAGGGCAGGGTATTGCTCTGTCACCCAGGCTGGAAAGCAGTGTCATCATCATAGCTCACTGCAGCCTCTAACTCCCAGGCTCAAGTGATCCTCCTGCCTCAGCCTCGGGTGTAGCTGGGACTACAGGCATGAGCCATCATGCCCAGCTAATTTTATTAATTTTTTGTAGAGATAGAGTCTCACTATGTTGCCCAGCCTGGTCTCATACTCCTGGGCTCAAGGATCCTCCCACCTCAGCCTCCCAAAGTGCTGGGATTACAGGCGTGAGCCACAGCACTTAGCCTGGAGATGGGCTCATCTATGCCTACAGCTCTCCTGAAACTGAAAGCGTAGATTGACAAAAACACAAACAACAACAAACTACAAACCCGCATGCACCCTGCAAGGGGCCCTTCCTCTCTCTGCCTCTGTTTTGCAGAGTCTGGACCTCCCAGGATGCACCGTGATGCTGCCAGTTCCCCCTCTTTTCTGCTCAGTTGTTTCTGGGACTTGCAAGTAACTGGGTGTGGCAAGAGGAAGAACAGGAGCAAACAGCCTTCCTGGCCACTTCAGAAAGCAGCTTGGGAACAGCAGGGAGTTAGTGCCTGTAAGGAAACTCCCTCAGTTAAAATAATGCCCTGACCCTCAGGAGAATGGCTGGATCTCACAACCTCAAGTTTTGTTTTCCAAATTCACTTTCTCCTCAGGGGTGTATCTATTCATTGATGCATTCACCCAACAAACACTAACCTCAGTGAGCTCCCCCGTGGCGTGGTGCTGATGTGCAGAGCTGGGGATGGGATTCATCCTTTCATGCCTACAGCTGAGACCAGGCTCTCGGAGCGCAAGAGGGAATAACGCAGGAGTAACGTAGGGGCAAGACCACCTCCTCGGAGCCCCAAAGTCCAACATCAGGACCTCAGTGGTGTCAGAAGGAGGAACAAAATAGCTTGCAGTGTTTCTGGGTGGTTGCTAAAAGCCCAGCTCCAATAGCTTTGGAGTTAGGGGCATCCCTCCCAATTTTTGCCAACAGGTGGGTTATCCATCACTTTCTGTTGGTGGTGAGTGTTCCCATCTTTCTAGTCTCCACTAATAGTGGGATAATCCATGCCAGGGGCTGCAAGCGGTATGCCGCCTTAAACTGGCGTCAGGGAATTATTTTCTGCCCTCATTTTAAATGAAATCTGGATCTTTTGTCACTGCTGCTCACCCCTTCTTCCTTCAACGTGCTCGTTTTTGCCTCTGTTATGCCTCCTGCCCCTGGTTCCACTTCTGCTTCTCTAACCTGAATCCTCAGCCCAGCCCTCAAATTGAGTCAGTGCCCCGATTCCGGGTCTCCCGTGCAGACCCTGAGCTACAGAGCTCTGCGTGTAACCGCCTCCTCTATGCTTCCACCTGAAAGTCCCACAAACACAGCACTGAACCCTCCTGACTCTCCTCGCCTGCTGCATCCTGCCCATGACACTGCCCGGCAAGCCCACCCCTCTAATATTTCTCGTTGCTGGTTTCTCCCCACGCCCTTAGCCTCAGTCCAGGCCTTCGTAAACTGAACTGCCACAATGATCCCACATTTACTGCTGCAAACCCCAGAAGATGTTTTGGGGTTTGGGGACCATAACTCCAAGAGACTGTGAGGTCCGGCTCTGTTACTGATTACTCGTGTGACCTTGAACAAGCCCCCTGACCTCTTTGTTGAGCCTGTCTCATGGTGGACAGGGGGCAGTGGGGATTAGCACAGACAGGGCACATAGATGCTTTGTAACCAAACAGGGAGTTATCGCAGGGCTGCGTTAGCCCATGGCTGGCTTGCAGGGGAGGGTAGAGTACCAACGTCTGTTGAGCCCTGAGTATGTGCCGTGCCTCTGGGGGGGTGCTGTTCACGAACCACCTCCCCCATGCTCAGGGCTCCATGCTGCTGCCTACCCAGAGGACAGGGGAGGACACAGATCAGTGTCCCTGGAAGGGGGCTGGGGTGGAGCCTGGCTACCGAGACCCTCCAACTTGTTTCCACGTGCCTTTATGTTCCTCCTGGGTCCACATTGTTCCCAGACTGTCTGTTCTCTGAACTACATTATGCAAATCCCAGCTAGCCCAGTATCCATAGAAACCAACATCTCCCGTCTTCCTCTGCCTGTTCCCTGGCAGGAGAAACCCACCCAAGTGACACCCACAAACAAGGACAAACAACGCCCCTTAGCAGCAGAGCTTCCCTCCATCCTGGGCCACCAGACTTTAGCAGTCATTGAACCCATCTTGCTGGGTCCTCTGATCAAGGACAGGGGAAGGGATGGGGGGTACAGGCCAGTGTCAGAAGTTGCATTTTCGTTTTGAAATCTCGAAGGGAGACGATACAATCCCAGCATCTCTCATCACTAACAATCATCTCCGTCCAATCCAAACTGCTCCACCGCTGCTGGGCGTTAAGGTCATCCTCACAGCGGACATGAATCAGTATCTGTCATCGTCTTTAATCTCACACATGCATCCGTCACCTCTGGAACATGATAACACCATTGTATCATGCATAATCAATTGCTAATTTTATGAGCTATTTTTCAAGACCGGCTCCTCTCTCCAATAACCTTTCTCATGCCTAAAACATGGTGACTCATTAGCCTTCTTTTTTCTCCAGGCTCAAAACATGAGGAAAAACTTCTGGGACAACACCCAGGTTCCTGAATATTGGCTGGCAGCAGCACCCTGAAGCAGCTGTCCCCACTGTGTGCAGGACACGGGCTTTTGCTTGTGACTCTTGGGATGTTAGAACTAGAAAAAAACATGCAAGTGCCCAGGTTTCCCTGTTTACAGAAGAGAAGGTGAACGACTGTATCAGTCCTGCAGTTACTTAAGCAGCAGAGCCAGACAACAGTACTGTAGTACTTAAGATAACAGTAAACTGTCACCTGCTAAGTATATATGCCAGACCCCTATTCTAAGTATTTGCTCATTTAATCTCATAGCTACCCTATAAGGTAAGAACTCTTATTATCTCCATTTCCCTCATGACGAAACTAAGGCACAGAGAGGTTAGGTAACTCTCCCAACATCACACAGCGGTTGAGTCAGAGTGTGAACCCAGGTTGTCCGATACCATATCCCAGCCTCTTACCCACTGGGTACCTTTGTGAGGACTTAGATTTTTAAAATCTATATTGAGGTCTCACAGTTAATGTTTCCACCTCGCTTTTTCTCTGTTTCAAAATCCTAGGGTAAAATATTTTCAATAAGAACAAAAAGCGAAATCCACCAATTGAACTAACTGCATTAAAAAACATCCAGGACAAGACTTCCCCTTTGACAGAGAAATGATTTTAATAACATCCTCTGAGTCTTCTCCTCTTGGTTGAGCTACTTTGGGATACAGAGCTGGAGTATCTGCTCTTAAACTACAGCGTAGTGTGGGAACCAAAATATACTTACAATACGTGCCATGCATAAAATATGCCTGCAAGGATTAAACAAAACCGGCACTATGGATTGCCTATGTGGATGCTGAGTGTTCGGGCTGAAGAAGGAAAGAGATTATTCTAGTACATACTGTACCTTTGGTTTCCAGCCATATAAATGGATTATCTAATCGACACAAATTAAGGACAAGCTTCTGCTTGCCTTTTTGTGAGGACGCTGCATGTCTGTGTCTGTAACTTCGAGTCCTATTTTTCTCGGTTATTACAACAAATCCATTTTCTCAAGTTACTGTAATTTTTCGTAAGTTTTATATACGCATCTGTGTTAAAAATCCCAACATAGATAACTTAGTATTTCTCAATTTCTCACCTTTCTTTGGGATTTGTTGTTATCGAGAATCATAATCTCATAATCTCAACATTCTCCCATTTTCTGAATAATTAGCCAGCATGTATTAATGCTATGCCAGCTTTAGGATATAATACTGGGCATTTTTACTAAAAATTGCCAGAGGTAGATACTGGAATCCTGACTCTCCAGGAGGGAGCAGGGGGCGGAATGGCTCAGGTGGCTCACAGTCGTAGGGTTGGTGTCTGGATCCAGGAATCCGGATTTCAGGCTTCATGACAATTTCTCCTCACCAGAGTGATTAGTAGAGCCTCAAAGCACAGCCCTTCTGACCTGCAGTGCGCATCTCCAACTCGACATGTACTCAGCATCATTTATTAGGGCCGCAGAAACAGAAAGGGAAGATGGTGTGGTGTCCGCACTCACAGATCTCCATGCAGAGGAGACAGCCACGAGCACGTCCAGCAGAACGGGCAACGGGCAGTGGCAGCCAGGGGAGCCGGCCAGGGCTGGGAAGGTACCATGTTTCCCCGAAAATAAGCCCTACCCATAAAATAGTCCTAGCAGGATTTCTAAGCATTTGCGCAATAGAAGCCCTTCCCCGAAATTAAGCCCTAGTGACGGGCGTGGCTACGCAGCGCATCTGCACAACCCATGCATTTGGTTGCAGAGCAGTAAAGACGAGCAGCCCTTCCCATCGGCTCCATCGTGACAGCGACTATCCCAGAGGTGACCGGAAAGGTGCGGGCAGCCCCACCAACAAGGTCGGCTCCCCTGTCAGGTCCCGGCCATCCTGTGCATGCTGCAAGCTGAGGTTTTGAGGGGAAAATAACACATCCCCTGAAAATAAGCCCTAGGGTGTCTTCTTGAGGAAAAATACATATAAGACCCTGTCTTATTTTTGGGGAAACACGGTACCAGCCAGCCGAGAAGAACGATTTGGGAGCCGGGGCAGGCGCTGCAGGCAGGAAAATGGAGATGGTGCCAGGAACGTGCCCACCCAGGCAGCATCTGTGCAAACAGTGGTGACGACAGAGGCTGGTGCTGATGGCGACGGCTCTTGCATGTCACCCTGAGGAGCTGGGAAAATTCCTGCCACAGCCCCATCTCAAACCACAGGAGCTGTGAAAGACTCCTGCTATCCCACGATTGTGATATTGAACCAACCATCAAACTGTTGAGAGAAATTTCATTCTCCACCAGCAAGAGGAAGCAAGGAAGAAAGAAATGGCCCTTGGGCACCAAATTCTGACCAACTAATACCTGGTGGCTGACGTGGAGGTGACAGGGAGCCAGGGAGTTCAGCGAGGGACCCTTGTGTTCTCTTGTTTGGTGCTCCCATGGCTCCTGTTTCTGAAAAGCTCAGCACGCCCTAACCCTGCATCACACCTTTGGGCGGGTGACCCCCACCTCTAGAGGAACAAAATGAGCAAAATGAGGAACAAAATGAGCAGGTGAAGGGTGTGCCCAGAAGATATGGCACGTAAGTGGTAGAGCCAATGCCGGACAGCCAGAGTAACCAATGTCAGGACATTCTAATGGCAACAGTCCCCTGGTAAAAGGTAACAGGAGCCTGGACTGGCTGGAACTGCATATGTGTGACGGCAGTCAGGGAACTCCGGGTACGATGGCAGAGCTGGTGACGGTGAGCTCTGAGAGCTGCCCTGGAGGAATGCACCTCGGCAGGTCGGGAGCAGGGTCCCCGGGGGTGGCAGGGGAGGCTGAAGGACGGTGCATCTGGCCACAGGACATGGGACGGACTCAGCAGCAGAAGGGGCTGGACAACAGGAGGCTTCCCAGGGAGCGGCTGCCTCACGCCCGGATGCAGTAACGAGAAGGGGCGTGAGATGGGGTGAGTGGAAGGCGAGGGCAGGAGAGGGTTTAAAGGTAGAATTAACAGATTCTTAGACTAGGGCTTCCTGCCAATAGAACAACTGCCCCATCCCTGAGCCAGAATCCAGAACTTAGAATATACAGACTTAGGGCAATGTCAAAAGTTAAGATTTCTAGGATACATAAGCAACAAAAGAAAAATAAAACTGGACATCATCAAAATTAAAAACTTTAGTGTTTTCAAAGGACAGCATCAAGAAAATGAAACAGCTCACAGATGGGAGAGAAGTTTCATAAATCATATGTCTGATAAAGGGACTGGTATCTGGACTATATAAAGAACTCTTACAACTCAATAATAAAGACACCCAATTAAAAATGAGCAAAGGAACTGAAGACAGTTCTCCTAAGAAGATATACAAATGGCCAATAAGCACGAGAAAAGATGCGTGATATCATTAGCCATCAGGGAAATGGAAATCAAACCACAATGAGATACTACTTCACCCCCACTAAGATGGCTAAGTTAAAAGACAGAAAGTAACAAGTGCTGGCAAGGACACGGGGCAGTCGGAACACTCACACACTGCTGGTGGGAATGTAAAATGGAGCAGACATGTTTGGCTCTTAAAGTGCTCAAAGCGTCTTCAGCCAGGCACATGCAATTGTTTGCCAACAGCCTCACCTCTCCCAACCCGCCCGCTTCACCCGGTGGCATTTCCTCCCTGGCCCTGCTTTTTACGTAACCAATGTATGGACACATTCATCACCAACTAATGGGTGTGAGTCTTAAGTTGTTTGAAACAGTGCTATGAACTGGGGGTACAGCCAGGAGGCAGGACACCCAGTCCTCTGCCAGGAATTTGCCCCCATTTCTAACACTGCTCTTCCGACGCTGCTTCCTGGGACACAGTGAGTTGAAAATTAAAAACTCCCTCTCTGGAGGCATGTGTGAGAGACAGAACAAGCACAGACATAGGCATGCAGGCACAGTGGAGGGAGAAGAAATTTGGGATGAAAATGCAGCAAGTCACAGAGCGAGAACGAGCAGGCTGAAGTCAGCGGAGATGAGCAGGCGGCACCTGTGTCCCTCCCTCTCACACCACGTCTAGGGCCACAACCAAGGTGCCACCCCCAGGTGGCGTCCCTTTCCCTTCTTCCTAACTGGAAAAGGTCCAGCTCTGTCTCGTCCACAGGTGAGGACAGTGAAGGCTGGGGGAACAGACTGACACCACTCTTCTGAAGATTTTGTTTTTAAGTGCTCCAGAACCTGCTGTGCAAAGGAAATCATCCAAGAGGTACAGATATAAATCAGATCTGATCTGATGGGGAGGGAGACCCCGTAGAGAAGTTTTAAGATACTGACATAAAGTAAAAGACAAGCCGAGCCCTGGGTCCTGTCCCAGAGCCAGAGCCCCGCGTGAACTATATTTTCTTATATACTATATCCCTGATGCTCTGGCATCTGGCTGTCACTGGCCCTGGAGAGACCGCCCCTCCCAGGCTGGCAAACACTGGCTGGGGCAAACCAAGCCACCCTGGGCCACACCCCACCGCCTCTGGCACTGGCTCTCCCCGGGCTCTCTCGCTCCAGGCCAGTGTCCCCTTGAGCATCCCAGCGCCAGGTAGCGGCAGCCACTGTGCCCAGAGCTGCTGAAATCACTCCAGCCAGCTGGTCCTAAGGCTGTCTGCCCCGCCCTGCCCATTCCTTCCTGAGAAAAGCACGGTACAGTCTCTCGGCCCCTGTGTCCCCAGCCCCCACCCCCTGACCAACCCAGTATCTCCTATGTGCCCTGTGGCCTGGCCTGCCCCCTCCTCCCGGGAACTGTGAGTGACAAACGATTTCCCAGTGGCAGTCGTCTCCCGATTGGCTGATCACACCATACCTGGATAATAATAAAACCTGCATTTTAAAACAGGCCCATTCTAGAAGCAAACATTATCCCTGGAAATCCTGGAAGGAGGATTCAGAAAATTTATAGCCTGAAGGTGCCAGGGCTCTGGGGAGAGGCTGGCCCAGTGAGGTACCCCCTGGATGGCTCCTATGGTGGGCAGAGAAGGGATGGAACATGAAGAGAGAGGCGCAGGGCCTCGAGTCCCAGAAAAGGACCAGACAGGACGGGAGGAAGACTCTGGCCAGGAGGCCTGGGCAGAGCGGTACCCGGGGGTAGTGCGGGCACTGTGGCAGGCACAGGAAGAGGAATGGGGCCGTGCCACAAGACCCGGGCAGCACCGGGAGGGCTGGGCCAGCTCAGCCGTCCAGCTCCTCCTTGACGCTGATGCGCAGCGGGCAGATGCGCAGCGGCTCCAGGGGCCCCTCCCCGCGCGCGCCGCCCAGGTAGAAGTAGGGCCGCACGGCCCCAAAGCGCGCGTGGAAGGTGTACAGGTGGCAGTGGCGCTCGGCGTCGTAGAAGGACAGCTCGCCCTCCTCGCACTCCAGCTCCACGCGCAGGCGGCGTGGGATGGCCAGGACCAGCGGCGATGTGGCCGGGTCCGAGGTCACGCAGTGGTCCCCCTCCACGCCCTGCGTGCGGCACACGTACCAGAAGCCCGCGCGCGTGTCGTGGTAGCAGCTGTGCGAGTGGCCCTCGGCGCCCGCGTCCTGCCGCACCCGCACCACGCCCACCCGCCAGCTCTGCAGCCCGCCGAGCGCCACCTCCCAGGCGTGGGAGCCCTGCGAGAAGACGCGGGAGCCCAGCAGGCAGGGCGCCGAGGAGAAGCGCTCCGGGTTCTCCACCTGCACGCGGTAGCCATGGTTGGTGACGCTGGTGAGGTCGTCGGACACGGAGAGCCAGCCGGCCGCCGTGTTGGGGTCTAAGCTGAAGGGCACTGCGCAAGAGAGGGGAAATGGAGAAATCAACAAACTGGCACCCCTCCCTGCCGCCACGCCAACCCCAAGCTGCACTCTGTCCATGCAAGGAGCTGCCCGGAGCTGAGGGGAAGTGTTAAGGGGCCCCCCAAAAAGATACGTGGCAGTCCTAACCCAGTCCCTGAGAACATGATCTTATTTGGGAATGGGGTTACTGCACATGTATTAGTTAAGAGGAAGTCAGACTGTAGTAGGATGGCCCCTAACACAATGACTGAGATCTTTATAAAAAGAGAAGGGACACAAAGTTCACAGGGGAGAAAGCAGGGTGGCGACGGAGGCAGGATCGAACTGCGAGAGAATAAATTTCTATCACTCTAAGCCCCCCAGCCTGTGGTCTTTTGTTATGGCAGCCACAGGGAACTATACAGGCAGGGACTTATCACGTTCCCAGGACCCTGTGATGTTTTAGAAAAGCACGTGACACTCCCCTGGGCCACTGGCATCCCTCCCTGTGCAGCCAGGACACAGTGGCTGGTGTGGGGTGGAGTCCCCTTGGGAGAGGCGACCCTGGAGCAAGGAAGTCTTTCACCATACATGTGACACAGTTCTGATTAGAGAAGGAAGCTGGTTTCCCTCTCTGAAGAGGTGGCAGAGTGTCAGGACACCCAGAGGAAGGCGTTGTGCAGGGAGGGTAGGACTGTGGGGACAGAGTGAAGGGAACTGGAGGACCTGCTTGGAGCTGAATGAAAAGGGAGCTCTGAGCAGGTGGGGCCTGGCAGAGACGAGTCCAGCTGGCCCTCTGGCCGCATGAGGAACCCTCCCCCATTCCCCGCCCCCATGCTCAGAACACCTGCGCCCTCGCTCACCAGATTCGACAGACCCGACCATCTTCTTCCAGACACGGTACTGCAGGGAGTCCAGGTACTTGCAGATGTCGATGAGCATGCCGGGCTGCACGGGCTCGGGCTCCACGGTGCAGAAGAGGCTGGGAAGGAGAACTGGGTGTCGGGCAGGGCCAGGGCCACGCATCCTCAGCCAAACTGGGTTAACTCCCTCGCCTCGGTCCCAAGTCTCCTGGCCACCTTCCCCAAGACAAAACTGGATGGGACTCAGACGGGAGACAGGCCAGGGGCCCACTGGGCTGCTACAGCCCTTCAGGATCCAGTACAAACGAGGGCTCGCCCTGCCCCAGCTGGGAGAAACACAAATAGGAGGTTCTTTGCCACAGCTGCCATCCTCGTGGGCAGAAATCACACTCACACATCTGGCTCATGGGATGTCTGAGTTGGAAGGGACCCTAAGGGCGCGCTAGTCCACCAGTCCCAAGGTGTGATCCGGCTTTTGCTCGCACACTGCCAGTGAGTAGTGAGCACAATGGACTCACTACTGCCCCAAGCTCTCTCTTCCATCTTTGCACAGCTCTGACTGGGACTCAGCTCTTCCTCATTCAGCCCTGTGAACCCAACAACCATCAACACAAACCAGCGAGGCTTGGGGCTCTCGGAGGCAGGGGGCTGA
This sequence comes from Mirza zaza, assembly GCA_008750895.1. Lineage (NCBI taxonomy): Eukaryota > Metazoa > Chordata > Mammalia > Primates > Cheirogaleidae > Mirza > Mirza zaza. The sequence goes on from VSMD01010020.1 coordinate 12,628, forward strand.
CCAAGAACAAGCCTGCTGTTGGATGGCGCCCTAAGAACTATGAGCCGTGTTCTCCCTCCACGCACGATAGATGGGGGGACCCTCCACGCTCAGGAGAGCGACACTCCGCCCCAGCGCCAACCAGATTTAGGATGCTGTGGAAGAGGCTGTCACCACCTGGCCAGGCCCCGCCGTTCCCTCTGTGTTGCACGCGGCTGGCTGTGTTACCTGCCTGGCCCCAGGCCGCTGGAGTTTGCACCCCTGGGATCCTGCCTGCTCTTCCCCTCCCCTCCGCCAGCTTGAGGAACTTACCGGCGCTTTCGGCTCTTGTGTTTCTGGAAAAAAAGAAAAAGAAACAGAGACACAGATGTAGAGAAAATGTAGTATGTGAGTTATAGCTCAATAAAGCTGTTATTTTTTTAAAAAGGAGCCAGAAACCATTCCTGAAAAGCACACTGGGTGCAGGGCAAGATGATGCTTCCAATTTCCTGATCAGCAAGGACCCCAGCTCTTAGAACCCAGCAGATGATTTCATGACTGGTGGCATTTTGGAGACAGGAGACATCACAGTTCAAGGCTTTGTAGAAGGCAGAGACCCCATAAAGGTCTGGCCCAGGACGTGACACCTGCCTGAACACAGAGATGTCCCCGTCCTTGCCTACTCCCGTCTGAAAAGTCTCCCCTTTCCGGAGAATTCCACTGTTCTCCAGGGAGCAGAGACCTCCCTATTCTCACGGATTCACAAACCAGCTTTCAAGTTACAGAAACTTCCCTGTAAGCACCAATGACTCAGGCAGTGGAAATGAAATCAATAAAAGGAAGTAAAAATGAACTCAATATTATTAAAGAGAGAATAAAATCATCCTTTTCTTGAGAAGAAAGAATGCCAAGGCATCATATTTAAATCCAAAATTTAAATAACTCAATAATCTTAAAAGACTCCATTTTATAAAAGAGTAAAGAGAAGAAACAAAAACAAAAAATGAGAGCAAGAGTGAGTGCAAGGTGGAGGGGAAAGAAGAGAAAATTAAGAGAAAAATAAGAGGCTCCCCAAGAACTCTGCTCTAACTGGTCTTTGTAGCCTTTTGGGACAAAGTACATCACCTGTACGTGCCTCCAGGCCAGCACCCGGAAAGCTCCGGGAAGACTGGGTTGGTGAGCTGGCCCCCGACATTTGGCCCCTGTCCCCGAATCCAGACGTCGAGCTCCTTACCATGAGAAAAGAAACGTCGTCTTCCTTCATCTCCATCTGCAGACGCTCGATCTCATGCGCCAGCACCTCCGTCTCCTCCGTGAGCTGCTTCATCTTCTCCTCGGCCAGAAGCTGCTTCTGCCTGGTCTCCTCGGCCATGGCGTCCAGGATGGCCTGCTCCTCCACCCGCAGGAACTCGCGCAGCTTGTCGAACTCCTGCCGGATGCGACTCTCCAGCCAGGCAGCCTCCACCTGGCAGACAGCAGGCGGGAGTCAGAGGTCAGACGCGCAGGGAGCCTCAGCCGCCACCCGCCCAGGGACTTCCAGATTCTTAGTAAAGAAACTCCACGTTCAAAAGAAATCACATGTAGAGCCTTACAGGTAAAATCATACACCGCAAATCATAACCACAAAAAGCATTTAAAAAGCAAAAGCAAAACCATAAATGTAATCAAAGAAAAAGCAAAGAAGTATTTCTTGTCTTGGAATAAGAAAGACATTCCTGAGCATAATATGAAACTGAGAAGACTTAAAGAAAGAATGAGATAATTAGATACACAGAAAATAAGAAGTTTCATATGGGAAGACTGTTAATAAAGCTAAATATACAAATATAATAAATATAGTTCCATGACAACTACTGGAAAAACAATTCAAAACGTGTGCTCTAGCAATGGCAGGTTAGTAATCTCATCTTTAGATTTAAACTTCAATACAGACGCTCCTCAACTCATGATGGGGTTACGTACCAACAAACTCATGGTAAGTTGAAAATATTAAGTAGAAAATGCATTAATACACCCAACCTACCAAACATCATGGGATAGTCTAGCCTACCTTAAATGGGTTCAGGATACTTACATTAGCCAACAGTTGAACAAAATCATCTAACACAAAGCCTATCTTATTTTATTTATTTATTTATTTATTTTGGAGACAGGGTCTTGCTCTCTTGCCCAGGCTGGAGTGCAGTGGCACAATCATAGCTCACTGCAGCCTCAAACCCCTGGGCTCAAGTGATCCTCCTGGCTTAGCCTTCTGAGTAGCTGGGACTACAGGTGCATACCACCACATTACCACACCCAGCCAAAGCCTATTTTACAATAAAGTGCTGAATATCTCATGTAATTTACTGCATACTATATTGAAAGTGAAAGACAGAATGATCGTATGGGTACTTGAAGTACAGCTTCTACTGAGTGTGTATCAATGTCACACCATTGTAAAGTCAAAAAAAATGAACCATCACAAGTTGGGGACCATATGTATGTTTACAGCTCTGGAAATAGGATGACAAAATGATTCACTGACAAAGTGAAAATGACCAGAAAAAGTGAAATGATTCAGTGAAAAATAACTAAAAAAAAAAAAAATTGAAACATAAATGACAAACTGTTATTCTTCTTAATGTACAAAGAAAGCATTTTTATTAATACAAATCCACGAGGAGAAAAGACAAATATTCCAAGGGGAAAAAGAGAACTTACCAATAATCAAAGCAATGCAAATGAGAACAGATGAAAGACTGACAAGGGCTGTGGTAGAGAAAGTGGAATCCCCCACAGGAAAAATCAGCAAGTGCAAAGTCAACTGCCCCCCCCCCCACAACTGTGAATGACAGCCTCACTGCAAAGGGGTAAAACACCAGAACTTTCACTTCTCTCATTGACCTGGATTAATGGAACTTAACAGGAAAAGCATTGATCAAGCTGGAGTCCTAGAGGCCTCACACCTGACCACGTTGCCCATAGCCTAGGAGTTCACACTGCCTAGGATGGGCAAGCAGCATTGCCACCTGGACAGAGGGACACTCCCCAACTGCAGTCCCACACAAGGCAAGCCAGTCTGATGGAAGGAGTGAGGGCTGTGCCCAAGTGCAGTGGGAAGCCACGGGCAGCCTGCAGTAGGGGAGAGGCGTGGCTGATGTGTTTCTCTACAAGGTCACCTGGTCCAGGACAGCGGGACGCACAGGCAGGGCAGAGGGCCAGGTAGGGGCCAGGTGATGCTGCCCTGGACCAGGCGTGCAGCAGTGAGGCGCAGAGCCGTGCGGGTGTGATGTACTTGGAGATGGGGCCCAGGACTGCTGATGGAATGCACGTGGGGACGGAGAGGAAACAGGAATAGCTAATGAACCCAGGTCACCATCGGCTTCAGCACACGGGCAGACAGTGAGGAGGGGTACGTGCGGAAGTTTCTCTAACAGCACGGTGCAGATGGCGCAGGTGGAGTTTTGAGCTGTTCCTGTGGCCACGCCCAGGTCTTTAGAGAGGCCGGACAGAGAAGCCACACTCGGAGTCCAGGGCATGGCTGCACCAGGCTGTGAGTGCTCAGGAAGGCCAGCTACGGTCAGCAGTTACCTGGTAGGTGATGCTAGCCAAAATCAGGCCAGCCCGTCTTCGCCAGTCCCCACCGACTACCTCAGTGTCCCCAGTTCCCCGCTCGGCCCACGTGCTCACTCACCTGATTGTGCTTGGCGATGGCCTCGTAGGAGCGCCGCATGGCCCAGAAGGCCTTGGCTTTCTCCCGCAGCGCGTGCTCCATGTTCCTGCACTTGGCCTGGCATGGGGAAGAAGAGGAGGCAGGGAGGCAGGTGAGGCTGGAGGCCGGGGAAGGGAGGACAGACACACCACGTTGGCATGGCAATGCCACTCCAACATGAGTGTGACGCAGCTGCATTTGCAGCGTAGTCACAGCTCCCCTTTGCAATTTTCCAAACTGGATGGGTCTGCGGTCACTAATGTGCAGGTCCGACAACAGGGACCGGCCCAGTCACTCGCATGGGCCTCGGTTACCTCCCACAACGCCTTACCTAAACATGCACCCCATACCCTTCCCTGCTCTGACATTCTAATACTGTTTGGATCATGTGAAATACTTTAATCGGCAGGTTCAAACACCTTTTGTTTAGTGTGCTTTGTTTTTTTAAACTCTAATCGTTGCTTCTGATCTCCTTGGACTCCCTGAGGAGCGACTGTGAGTTCAGGCTGGATTCTCCCTGTCTGTGTCTGAGACCAAGCATTTTCTCTCCACCTTTATCCTCTTCTCTCTGCATTCTGAGAAAGCTGCTCGAGTTTTTTCTTAGGAAAAATAGTAACAATTCTAATACTATTAATTATAAACGACTATCATGGATTGAGCATTTACTCTGTGCCAGGGACTGTGCTATTTACTTGAGAAAGTATGTCATTTAATCATTACATTATCCCTATTAGGTAAGTAATATTATTAGCCCCATTGTACAGATGAGCAAATGAAGCTCAGAGGGGAAATGACTAGCCAAGGGCTCACAGCCTGTACGTGGCAGACTCAGGGCATCAACCCGGACAGTTGTGCAGGTAGCCACTAGATAGCCACAGCGATCCCATCGTCCTGTGAGATAAGAGTTTGTTTCAAGCTGCTAAATGATTTGTTACACAGTAACGGTTACTATGTAACAGTAAATGTTGCACAGTAAACATATCTACTGCCAAAAGCCTCATCCCCACCCAGATCTGATTTAGACGATGAGAGTCTGGACTTTGGGCAGATGCTGCAATGGGATGGGACGTTTGGGAGCTTAGAGAAAGTGAATGACCTCTGCGTGTGGGAGGGATGTGACGCATTGGGAACCAGAGTGCAAACTGAAGTAGGCAGCCTCAAAAATGGCCCTAGGGGTCCCCACCTCCTGATATTCAGGCCCTTGTGAAATCCCCTCCTGTGGGCTGGACCTAGTGCCGTGCTTTTGGATAACAGAACATGGCAAAAGTGAAGGCAGGTCACCTCTGAGACTAGGTGGCGAAGCCTGTGCACTCCCTGCCTGGCTCCCTTGCTTGAGCACAGAGATGGGAGCCAGCTGCCATGTGGTCATCCACCCCTCAGAGTGGCCCAGGGGACAAGGAACTGATGGTGGCCTCTGACCTATGGCCAGTGAGGGACTGAGGCTCTCAAGCCAGCAACCACACGGGTGAGCTTGAAGGAGGATCTTGCCCTGGGTGAGCCTTCAGATGAGACCACATGCCTGGCCAACATCTTCATGACCTTGAGGCAGAGGCACCCAGAGCTAAGCCATGTCCAGATTCCTGCCCCTCAGAAACCGTGAGATCATACATGTTTGTTGTTTTAAGGCACTAAGTTTTGGGGAAATCTGCTATGCAGCCACAGAGAACTAGCCCAGCGGTCCAGCTCGGTAGCCTATTCTTTTAACTCTTACACTATAGAAAACAAAACAGTGACTGATTCCATTTTCTGCCAGTTCCATTTTCTACTCACTCTGATCATTTTTTGTTCTGAGTGAGAATATTTAACAGATTTTTAGACATTGTTTTCTTTTCTTTGTAATCTCTAAGATATGTCTCCTAGCAAGCGAAATAACATTAGTATGAGCACTAACAAGATCACTGAAATGTCATCCCGATGTTTTATTTTGTAGAATGAGATTTTTTGATACAAAGTCATGTAACAGAGTCCAAAAGGACATTTCTGTGACCTGCCAAGTGAGAATGGCAGGAGTGAAGCAGCTCCCCATACACATTACCCGGGAGTGTGCTGGCCCCAAAACAGCACGGCCCAGCCCTCTGCCCTGGCCCTTAGGTAGCTATGGAATAGTGAGGATGGGAGGATGGGAGGGGGATTCTCAGACTTTTCAATCACTTGGAGAGTTGAGATGATCTCGGAGAGGTATCTCATCAAGATTGTCTTGGCAATTCTTGGCCCTTTGGGTGTCTCATAAATTTTAAAATTAGCTTGTCAAGCTGCACAAAAATTAATCATGTTGGGATTTAGATTAGTACAGTATTGTCTCTATAGATCAATCTAGGGAAAACTGAAATGTTTAAATACCGAGTCTCCTAATCTATGAACACGATATATCTCACCAGTTATTTAATCTTCTTTGATGTCTCTCAATGAAGTATTATATTTTTTCCTACCAGACTTTTATATATCTTTTGTTAATTTCTTCTTACATACTTGATTTTTTATACTATTATAAACATACCTTTAAACTTTACTTTCTATTTGCTAGTGATATATAAAAATACAATTGATTTTGTATTTTGATTTTAATGATTCAACATTCTGCCTAAACTTATTAATACAATTTGGGTAAAGAATCTTTTTATTTTTTAGGCAATAGAAATTTTAATGGAGAAATATGCAATCATATTATCTATATACAATGCCAGTCGTGTTCTCCATATTTCCAAACCTTACTTCATTGGCAAAAATATCCATTATGAAATTGAACAGAATTCGTCATAATGGGCATTCCTGTCTTGCTGATCTTAATAAGAAAGCTTTCAAGGTTTTTTCATTTAAATATGGTATTTGCTGTAAGTTTTTTGATAGATACCCTTAATCAGATTAACAAAATTCCTCTCATTCCTAGTATGCTAATTTTTTATCACCAAAAGAGGAGAACTTTATCAAATGCTTTTTCATCTACTGAGATAATCAAATTAATCAGCAAAGAATTGGGTTTTGTTTTCTTATCCAGTGGGACAACCATTGTCATTTAACTGAAGCATTTAACAGGTAACCACTGAAATATTTTGCATTTAAATCTGCCACCTCATTCTGCACTATCTGTTCTGCTCATTCTAGTTTTCTTTTTCTTTTATTACTTTTAAAATTTTACTGTACATCTTTATTCTCTTTTTCCCCTTCTATGCATCTAGTGGTTAACCTAGAAAATACTACACATAAAAAGTGTGAAGTTGAATGCATCTAAACAATATTCTTCTCTGTTTGCTTTTGATATTCTGATTTTAACCCTGAACATGTTTGGATCATAAACAGACCCACCATTCAAGGGACCTGCCTGTAGCCCACGGAGCACCGGAACGAGCAGAGACGACATTACTGGGGGCTCTGGTGCAGCCTGTTCAGAACCCACACGGACCCTCTCTGCTCTGGGACGAGCTCAGTGGCCTGAGACGGGTCTGGAGTCTCACCCTGGCCCCAAGCCCAGGGAAGCAAATGAGCCCTGATTCTGGCACCGCATGATAATATTCAAGATTAGTTATAAACACACACAAATAGGAGGTTTTTATTTACACTAAAGGATCCACAGTTTCTCAAAATTCACAAGTTGATTCCTTAAGCAGCAAATTTCAGTCACATATTTAATGCCTTAAGCACTTTACAAAATCATGTCACCCACGATCTCTGTTAACAGGATAGGTGCTCTGTGGTATAACAGACAATGGAACAGTAGGGGTGAGGGGAAGAAAGAGGATTATTCCACAAGGTCTTCTCAGCCCCCTTATGAAAGTGCTAGAGCTGCATCTGTCTGCCCTGAGCCCGGTTTTCTGTCCCATGACAGAAAACATGCCACTGCCTCTGCCTCATCCCCACCTGCTTCCTACAACTATCTCAATACCACCTTGAAAACTCAGCTCGGGCCCCCCATCATTTTTATACTATTATAAACATACCTTTAAACTTTACTTTCTATTTGCTAGTGATATATAAAAATACAATTGATTTTGTATTTTGATTTTACTGATTCAGCATTCTGCCTAAACTTATTAATACAATTTGGCTAAAGAATCTTTTTATTTTTTATGCAATAGAAATTTTAATGGAGAAATATGCAGGAAGCCACCTTGATCTCTCCAGTTCAGGTTCTGTTCAGGTGAGTCTCCAGGGGCTCTCTCAGTGCCCTGACACCTCTACGCTGGTTCCCACTATCACTGTCTGGGATAATCGCCTCCTAAGGGCTGTTTCTACCCTCCAGGTCCTCTCTACCTGGCACATGGGCGCTCAGCACACCTATACAGAAGGAAGGAACACGTGCTCTGCAGGGCAAGAGGCTTTGTTGATCTCCCTGCACGTCCTCAGGTCTAGGCACAGGGCAGGTGCCCAGGTAACCACTCGCCCATCAAGTGCAATGAATGCCCACGTTCTTTCCGCTACACTACCTCGAGCTGAAGGTTAGGACAGCCAATCTGGAGCCTGGTCTTTGTCACCAACCACCAGTGAAGTGGCAGAAGTTCTTTCTCCAGCTAGCAGGCTCTTCACCTTAAAAATGAAGGCAAAAAAGTGTTCTCCATTCTCTCAAATTTCACTATGAAAACAAAGAATGCTGTTTCCTCTGTTCATGCTAAGCTGGCCCGTCACCTGGGCCTCCTGTCTTTTTTCCCCATGTATTTCAAATATTTTGTTTTCAGGCACATTGATATAGCAGCTAAGGGCACTGGCACCCAGCCACCCAGGTTCAAATCCCACCTAATAGCAGGTGATCCTGAGCAAGTTCCCCAACTTCTCTGCACCTCTGTTTCCTCATCTGGATACGCCCGAAGGACTTCTGTGAGGATTCCACAAGTCAAGCCACGTAAAATGCTTGCAAGAGACTGGCAGGCATGTGCTGTGCATTCAGTAACTGTCAGCTTGTAAGTACTGAATGGCTGTCCAAGCTTCCATTTTCTCATTAGTGAAATGTAACCATCTCCTCACAGTCCCCTGTAAGTCTGTGTCTGCATATTTTGATGTTTTCATTTAATGACAACCTAAAACAATACTAGGATGAACCCATTCTGAGTCATCCCATAAACAGAGTACTGACACATGCTTTTGGCTCCTAGCACTTCAGCACCAGCGTTCGTGTTTTCTTAACAACTTACTTACCATCAGGCTATTGTCTTCCTTGTCTTAAGGAAAGAAGAGAAATACACTTAGCAGGTAAAGAATGTGCTAGAACCAAATGAAGGCCAATCCTGTCATATGCAAGTTTCAGAGCTCTTCAAATAGGGAAATGTTTACAAATCAAGTAATAACTTGGAACAAGAGTAAATGGGGAACCAAAAGTATCTTTGCCAGGAGCAGAGGTTTCATTTCAGCAAAATGAAACCCTACAATTATTATTTTAAGTAATGTTATTGATTTTAAATTTTATTTGTATTTAATCTATCAACTTCGTTTGGTTTTATTGCTTATATGTTGTATAAGCAAGTGAATTTACATCAGTTTTGTTTGTATGCATGCAAGTAATACAATACAATCATTTAAGTCACACTGTTGGACTATTTTTTCCTTTAAGGAGAATGTGGCCTTGTTCAAGTCTGAGAAACACCGCACTCCGGGATTCCCAGGCTCCCTCCAAGTGCTCATTCCTTCCAGAGTTCTGGTTTAAACACTACACCACGCTGCCAGATGTCATCGGTCATTCCATCATGCGCACTGCACTCGGGACAAAACCCCAGCTCCCTAACGAACTCCTCAGCACCCTGTGGGGTCTGTCTGGACCCCCTCATTTCACACTTGAAACACCCCTGTCACTGCATGCCCCACCCCACGCTCCCCTCTCTGTGAAGTCTCTTCCTTGGAGACTCCCTCCCACACCCCACCAGAGAAGGACAGCCCCCCTCCCCTTACAGTCTACCACCGCATCCCGCACTGTCCTTCACAGGAGTGTCGGCTGAACCGGTATCATTCTTAGTGAGATGATTCGTTCATGCCCACCTGACTCCACAAAGGCCGGGTCTATCTTAAACTGTCCTGTCCCCTACTGGACACACCATACTTGGCACATAGTAGGCACTCAGTCACCACCTTCTGCCTGCCCACACAGTGGTCAACAGCCACTCAAACCTCTAATGTGCGCAGCCTGAGCTGGCTGTCTCCACGGCTCTGGGACGAGGCAAGCCTCTCTCAAAGTCCAGGGCCAGAGTGAGGACTGAATAAGCCCCCAGGTGAACTCTGTATCTACTTGTGACTTTGGGCACGTTACTTAACCTCTCTGAGACTCAGTATCACTGTCTATAAAATGAGGCTAACAGTACCTACCTGTAGCAAGCTGAATGCCGCCCCCAAAAGACGTGTACTTTCTAATCCCTAGAACCTGTGGATTTGTTACTTTACACGACAGAAGGAATCTGCAGATGATTAAATTAAGGGTATTGATATAGGTGGATTATCCTGGATTATCTGGATGGGCCCAGTGTAATTGAAACCCCGTAAGAGGGAGGGAGTAGAATTAGAAAGAAGGCAATGTGACAATAGCAGCAGAATGGAATCATGCACTTTAGGGATGGAGGAAGGGGCCTCTAGAAGGCAAGGAAATAAATTATCCCATAGAGCCTCCGAAAAGAATGAAACCCTCCGACACCTTGAATCCAGACTTCTGACCTCCAGAACTAAAGGATAATAAGTTCACACTTTTTTAAACCACTATGTGGCCATTTTTACAGCATTAATAGGAAACTCATATACAACCTCATAGTGTTTTTGTGAGCATTAAATTTGTTGACATGTGAACACTTAAAAGCACCCAGCACACAGTGGGTACTCAAAACTTGTTAGCTGGTATGATTATTACTTTTGCTGAATTGCTCACACAGTTGCCAAAGTAATCTTTTTCTAAAGCATGCATCTCATCACAAAATCCCCTACCTAGAATCTTCCAGGGCTCCCCACAGCCCGCAGTGGAAAAGCCCCTCGGCAGGGCACACAGCCTCTGGCTTGCCCCTTCTCACCGAGGGTGGGGGGAACTTCCCCTACCGCTCCCCACAGCCGCCTCCAGTCACGCAGAACCACAGCTCGGCTACTGACGGGCTTTCCTGCTGCAGCGTGAACTCTACCAGGCTGTTTAAGAGGCTGTGGCACACGACGAGGCCCTCAGTACCTACTGGTCTAGTAAATGAGTGAGTATTGCATCAAATTGACCACACTTGACTTGCACTGTCCTCAGATCTTTTGGGACTAGACTCCTCCTCAGACATCACCATTCTTCTGCTAAAACCCCCAGCTGCTCACTACAGTCTTTTGGGTAAAGGCCAAGGCTCAGGCCTGTCGGACTCTCCTGCACTCCATCCCTGTTCTAACTACTCTGAAACTCTCTCAGCGCCTGGAAAAGCCAGGCTACCCCACTTCCACATCTTTCCGTATGCTGCTGTGTTGGGTGACCACAAGACAGAGAAGCAACTCAATATGCCATAGAAATGCATGCCATTACTGTCATGGACCTACTACAGGGTAAAATGCAAAAGAGAAGATGTCAGAGAAAGGTGAGGTGCATGCCTCCCTATGGGGCTCTGCCTGGAATACCTTTCCTCACCTAACACCTCCTCCTCCCTCTGGTTTCTGCTGGAAGCTACCTGAAGCTATGAATTGTCATATATCTCATTTCCTGCAATAGCTGGGGACTTAGCAGTACAAGGCATCTGCTTGAATACACAGAAAGCCGTCACTAGACACTGTGCTCTGGTGCCTGGCTCACTGCTTTTGAATCCTAGGGTTGGCCCTGACCTGGGGGCTCTGCCTGGGCGTTTGCAGGCTTGAACCCTGCCCATCTCCTTATCTTTACCCATGCCAGCCCCATGGGGACTACTTATGATCCAGTCCACGGTCCCCCTCCAGGCTGGCCAGCACTTTCTTCAGCTGTTCCAAATCAGGACCTGACACTTCTGCCAGTCGGAATGGGAAAAAGCACTGTTGTGGACCACTGGTAAACAAAAAAGGTGACAGGAGCAATACACGGTTACTTGTCAGGCATGCATACTGATGGCATCCTTACATTCCCCTTGAACTTCATCAAAATGTGTATGGAACTGTACTCAACATTTGACATTTCATAACAAAGGCATTGCAAAAAGAAAAAGAAGAAAAGGAGGGGGCGTCTGGAGACCAGACATTGGGGTTTCTTGCAGGGCCTCCTTTCGATGCATTCAGCTTCCTGTCAGCAGCCAGTGCTCTCCAAACTGTGGGTGTGACTCATGTATTAGGAGGTGACGAAATAAATTTAGTGTTTCACATTGTATATAATTGCTAAAAATTAAAGTAACAGAAAATGCCAGGGTACAATGGACATTCTCAGAAAACTTCTGTTTCAACTGATAGATATGTTCTAGGATGTTCTAGGCCACAGTGGATAACGGATTTCTTCCTACAGGCTAAAGTCAAACATTTTGAAAAATGCTGAGCCAGGCTAACCCTTATTTTCTGGTCATTTTTCCTTCCTGGACCAAAGGATTCTCCATGTTACTTTTGCCCTGTAAGTTTCTCATCAGTTTATTTACAGCCGCTGGAACTCAAGGCATTAGGATGCTGGGTGATAAACCAGAATAAACCAGCTGGCAGGGCCAAAGGCCTAGATAACAGAAACCGTGGGGTCAGCTCGCAAGCAGGCAACTGATTTGGGGGTGATCTTAACGCTCCATATGCCTGGCCAGGTCTCGGGCTCCTCCTCCACTCTACGCTGAGGGTGCCAAGCTCAGGAGTTCGTCGGCACTAGCCAGACCAGTGCTGCTCGGGCCTGGGCCACACCCCGCTGGCGCAAGGAGGGCATGGCCTGGGCCCTACAGAAGGGCACGGGACTGTCTGGAGAACATCGTGGAACCCCAGCTCTCACTTTCTGTTGACATTCTCTCCTCTCCCACCTCCCAGGCAGGTAACGGGGTCGGAGAGGTGGGGGTCCTGGGCCGGGTCTGGGCACAGGCGGCTCCTTCTGGCAGGAGGGGCGGGAGCGGAGGAGCCACGCGGTGCAGGGCTCGGCCACCTCGCCCACCTCGCGCGCTCCGCCGCGCTTACCCGAAAGTCGTGGGCAGTGTCCTTCACGGGCTGCACGCGGTGGCCCTGGTGCCGGGGGTCGGCCTGGCACGAGCAGCACAGCAGCTCCTTGTCCTCGAGGCAGAAGAGGCTGAAGGGGCCGCGGTGCGGGCGGCAGACGCGCGGGGAGCGGTGTCCGGCCCAGCGCGCGCCCTCGGCCTCCTCGCGCAGCAGCTTCTCCACCAGGTTGTTGAGGGTGTGGTTGGTGCGCAGGTCGGCGGGCGACGCGCGGTCCTTGCACACCGGGCAGGTGGGCGCCACCTGCACCTCCCAGCAGCGGCTCACGCACGCGCGGCAGAAGTTGTGGCCGCAGCGCAGAGTCACGGCGTCGCGGAACGGGTCGTAGCAGACGGCGCACAGCAGCTCCTCCTTGAAGGAGCGGGAAGGCCCGGGGGACGCGTCGGGGCTCCGCTCCATGGCCCGAGCCGCGGGCTCCGGCGCGCACCACCGTCGCCCCTGCCCCTCCCACCCGCCCAGAGGGGCGCGCCCGCCGCGCACAGACGGCGGCGCCCAGCCCCTTCCTTCCGGAGCGCTGAGCGACGGCGGTGCTGGCCAGTCGCGCGGGGCGTTCAGGGAGGCCCCGCCTCACTTCCGGTTGGCGCGGGAAACCCCGGAAGAGCGGGGCGGCCCCGGTGGTCTCGCTGCGGCCCGCTGGCTCCCGGCGTCCGGGGCGCGCCGGCCCGTTGCGGCGCGGAAGAGGTTCTCCGCTGCTCTGCAAGGCTTCCGTGTCACTGGAAACCTACTTCCGGCTCGAGATGGAAATGAAGTCTAGGAACTGCTTCCTTAACCAATCCCTGGGAATCTCAGGCGTGCGAGGTGGGAGAAGCCAGGGATCCTAACTTCCTGGCCCCGGCGTGGCGGCCGGGTCTTAAAGCACCGTCGGCGCTCTCTCGACTTGGGGCACGTACTGCCTTCTCAAAGACCTGTCTCCACTCTTGTGTCAGTCGTTTACTGATTTTGGCCAGTCTTATTCCGGCCCCCCGCGGTAAAGAGGAAGCAAATGAGGGAAGGGGATGGAGGACCTCTGAGAAGACCAGATTCTTGTCCTGTGGTTGAATAGGCGGACAAGTCACAGTCTTTCACAGTCTGTGTCCTCATGAGTAAAATCGCTGTGCTATCTCTGTCTCCGTGAAATGTGAAGATAAACTTGGAACATGAAATAAATACGGAACGTGACCATGACATTAGATCCCCATTAAAACAGATTAAGGATTTCTGCAAAGTTTAGCTGGGAAAAGTGGAATCTACACTGAATTCTTGCCTGGTATAGCAGACCTGAATTCCTCCAGCTGCCCGTTCCTGCCTCAGTTCGATCACTCTACAGCCTTCAGATGTAGAATATTTTTCACATGACACACTTCCATTTCTGTCCTCTTGGGAGAGAGTTCTCCACATGTTTCATGTCCCTGCATGTCTTCAGAGCAGAGGTACTGACTGCCTTTTCCCAACTGCCTTCTTAAGAATGCTTCTGTGGTGAACAGCCTTGGGAGGGAGAATTAATGTCTCCCTTAAAGCAAATTTGTAGCAGACTTACTCCCCATTATAAAAGATTCAGATTTCCTAAATTCAGGGTTCCTTTCCTATCATGCAGCCTACTGTCACCGTCATCACACAGGCTTGTGGGAATTGGAGCTTAGGAAACTTGCCTGATGACAATACTCTGACTACTGTTACTGCTGTTAGGAATTAACTGCCTTTTGTCTCTGACCATGAGTCTCATACTTTTTATTAACATGAATGGAACTGTGGCATGCAAACTCAACCCGTTAGTTTGCAAGTAAGGTAAAATCTCGGACCCTTTACAGCTCTTGACAATTTCCTTCTAAACTTGTCCTCAGAATAGTCCTTTCTTCACAATGCCAAGGGGACAGATACCACTAATTCTTATATTGCCTTTATATGTGGTCTACCGACCTCCTGCAATTACCTGGGGAGCTTTCTAAAAGCACAGCTTCCTGGGCCCACTTCAATCTACTCCCCTCTCTTGGGGAAGAGGCCCAGGAGTCTGCATTTTCACACATTCACCAGGTGATTCTCAGGCCCACTGAAGTTTGAGAGCCAATGTTCTAGATGACCCGCCAGTCAGGTCATGGATACTGGTTCAAAAATTAACCTCCAGGGGCAGTATCCAAAAAAGCCACAAGATGGGGCTAATAACCCTACACACCAGGCACTTCCTGGAGAATCTTGTCTCTTGTCATATTCTTTCCTTGTGCTCTCTTATTTATGCATTTCCTGTTGCTCTGTGATTCCATCTGTATTGCTATCTATGTGTTTCATTCTATTCTTATCTGATTTTCCTTATTTGTTTTGTTGTTTTCTTTCTCATACTCTGAATAGGGCCACAAATCAAAATAAGAACAAAGAGTAGAAATTCAGATCAAAAAGTGTTGGTGGGACAAGGAGAAAGGCTGCTGAGTGGGTCAGCTGCAGGCCTGGCAGTACATCTTAAGAAATAGGCGACCAGAGCTGCAGACACAATAGACTTCGTTCATCAGAGAATTGTCACCGAGGAAATCTTTGAGGAAGTCATTGTAGTCTGATGCTTGGTATGGAACACAGATGGCTTGGACCTTCTCTGAGACCTAAACCACAGAAACAAGGAGGGGGTTGCTCTTAGTAGGCCTGAATGGCTGGATAACTTCCATAAAAAATAGTACTTAATGCAAGTGGCTAGGGAAACACTAAGAGTGGTAAACTGCCTGTCTCTGTATCAGATTTGGCTGCAGACATCTTTTATTTGATCCATAAAATAAAACGCACATTTTTTTTCTTTGTGTCAGTTAAGCTATACATATACAAAATGCAACACAAAATGATTTAAGCAAGAAGGGGGTTGATTTTCCACATAACAGGAAGTCTGGAGGCAAAAAAGCTCCAGGGCTCATTATGTCAGTGCCTACAGCTACCTTTTAGTTGGAAAATGACTGTGACAGCTCCAGCATCTTATCTTGATATGAACCAATGTCCGGAAATGAAATACAGCCATTTCGCCCTGTGTATGCCTCATTTTAAAAGCTGAGAAACCTTTCCTAAACCTTCTAGAAGACTTCCCCTCACACTTTATTGGCCAGAACTGGATCACATGCTCACTCTAAATTCATCACTGGCAAGGGGAATGAGACCACTGTGATTGGATTGAACCAATGAGGATTGGCCTGAGTCACATGGTGGAAGGATGGTCACCAAGACGCATCTGGGGCACGGCTATTTATTATTAATATTAAATAGGGGGAAGTCGCCATTAGGTAGGCAACTACATGGACAATACTGAGTCTTCTAATCCATGAACACAGGACGTCTTTCCATTTACTTATGCCTGTGTCATTTTTTTCAGCGATGTAGTTTTCAGTATACAAGTCTTTCACTTCCTTGCTTGTTTATTCCTTAAGTATTTTAATCTTTTGGATGCTATTGTAAGTGGAATTGTTGCCTTAATTTCCTTTCCAGATAATTCACTGCCTTTGCTTCTTCTTCTTCTTCTTCTTTTTTTTTTTTTAAAGAGAAGATCTGGCTACATTAAGCTTACTTTCCTGCATGGCAATAGACTTTTGAGCTGAACAGCAGCTGCTCCCGTAGGAGGGACATTTGTTCTTCAATTTACCACAGTTCCTATCCAGCCAGCTTCCCTCTTGTTCCCTGCCTGGCCTACTGGAGGCATTTGGGCTTTAACCCCTTGTCTAGATCATCCACAGTGGAAGTTACACGTTGCCGATATTCACTATAAAAGCAAAGGCGCTAGCATGGCAAAACGCTCTGGAACAGATAGGCAGCTTGGCAACTGGACAAAACACAGTCAAAGCTGATTTCTCATGTTCCTGAAATTTATATTTAAGCAGCCAATTATGTTATTGCAAACATTTTGTATGGAAATATTTCTGAAATATAGTGTGTGCCTTTTTCCTTCTAAAATAAAGGATGCAGAATATAACTTAAACTATTCCTCATGACTTACCAAAATTGACCACATTGACTGTCCTGTGCCAAGTGATAAAGTGACACCCTCAGGAGTTAACAAAGTGTGCAGGGTTTGTCTCTGTCCTATTAATGGCCACAGATGCCTGTGTTTTGAGGACTCTTGTACTTGCTAGGCATTTTTGGTTTTCCTTTCCTTTCTAGAGGTTCTTCTTGCTGCTAACAATGCATCTCCCTGCAGCAATCTGCTTCTACGTCCTAGTTGATGCTTCCAGGACTGGGACCAGATAACCACGTTCCTTAGGATTGTCAGAGTCAACAATGGCAAGACAAGGTTTGTGCAGTTAATCTGTTACTTCAGAGCTTACTACCCCTGGGGCGTAGGGGACCACATGAGCTCCAGGAAGACCAAAGCCACAGAAGTTCGAAGCTAATTTGGAGTGGGCAGGGCAGCAGGGAAGGCTCTTTTTCACCCGGCAGCTGCTCTCTGAAGGAGCATCCTGCAGCCAGTGTGGGAGGTATGGGAGCCCCCGAGGTACCCAATAGTTGTGGAAATCACGTGGCTTCGGTGGCACTAAGGCTCTCTGCCTATTGCTCTTTAATGGAAAAATGAAAAACAACCTTCTGCCGTTTTTCCATCCCACACTCACTCTCGGAGACCCAGATCAATTTCTCAATGGCTTAAATAAGCCTTTATTTTTCCCAAGGAGATTCACATTGGATTCTTTCCAGGAGCCTATGTTTATTCCTCTCTGTGGAAAGACCTTATTCTATTCACTTATTTTAACTTTTTCATTATGAACATTTTCAATATACTCAGTATCATAGAAAGAACAGTATAATTAACCACCAGGTACCCATCATTCTGCTTACATCATTATCAACTTTGCTATTTTGTTTCTTCTCTCCACATTTTCTGGGGATGGGAGAAGTGGAATATTTGGAAGTAACCATTATTTTTTTCGGGAACCCATCTTTAAAAGTTGCTACAGGACATAATATCCATGAATATTGGCTATGAGCCATAGCACTAGCAAGGAAATGTGCATGGATTATGTGCCTCTAGTCCTTCCAACAACCCTGTAAGGTAAATGAATCCCATTTTATAGGTGAGGAAATTGAGGTTCTGCCTTAATTAGTACCTAAAATAGGCCAAGTTATGGCATATTAGTTAGGATGCTCTGAAGAAGGCACGGATGTGCTGCCTCCGTGTCTTAACTTCCAATTCACTCGTCAGGCCGCCCCATTGAACCTTGGCCTCTTCATTCACTTGCTCCCAGTAAGAGCCTGACTTGAAGGCCTCTGCTCCTTCTTATTCTTGCCCCAGACAATCTTATCTATTCTTCAGTTTCAAATGCATCCCAAAAGCTAACCACCAGCTCAGACCATTTTCACAAGCTGTAGTCCCAACTACTCCCAGTGTAGGGATGTGGGACAGGCGAGGGGGACCCTTTTGCAGGAGGCCAGACAAAAAGGACCTGAACCAGGGTGGGCTCGATGGGACTCAGAGGAAACGATGACGAGGAAAGATGCTCAGGCGGGTTCTGGGACTTAGAGATCACAAGGCTATGGGGCAGTGAGGGAGCAGGGAGTCAAAACTGACTCCTCCACTGCTGTCCACACTGCTGGGGAGGGGAGTGGTGTGCCGCGTCTGTTGAGGGAGCAAGGTGATGCATGATTGTGAACCTGAGTGCAGTAAGGGGGCGACATCTGAATGGAAAAGTCCAGCAGTGAGAGAGGACATTGCTCCAAGTCTTGTTTCCTACAGTTTTCTTTTCCTGCTGATCCAAGCACACACCCCACCCCCGCAACCAGCGCCTCCCACAGGGCATTGGGCCAGCTTGAGACACAGAAAGAAGCAGACAGAGGGAAATGTTTTGCTTCTCCACTTGGGTAGGTTATGGTTGCAACCCATCAGGAGACATGGGTCGTTCCTTTTGGATACTGCTATAGAATCCTGAGACATTTCTGACGGGTGTTTTAAAAAGCAGGTGACAAGCAGAAATAGGTGACCTTGTCACCTTAGTCCCCAGTGGGCTACACTGGGAAAGAGCACAAAGACACCTGAAGGCGGAGTTGGCCACCTTCTTAAGGTCTTTTCCATTTACAAGCCTATGATTCTGTGATTCTAGGAGCTTCAAAAAAAGTGCGGAAGAATTCAACAATCTGAAAACACACCTTTCCCTGAATGGGTTATGGTGAGATGAGGTTGTAGTTCATCGATGTGGCCACACGAGGACAGAACACACAAACCCACCTTTTCTTGAGCCGGTCTGAATGGGCTTTGCTCTTCTAGATCCCAGCCACACCTCGGTACAGGCCCTCGACAACTCGCTCAGGTGTCTAACTTTCCTGTGCAGCCACTGGCATTACCTCCAAGACTCCTAGTGAGTGCTGGGATCACAAAAAGTTGGTGAACGGGAAGAAAAAGGGTTGGAGAGGGAGGTGTCCAGCAGTCATATGGGCTGTGAATTCCATGTCGGGGCAGGCGAGCTCAGCTTCTGATCTTCAGCAGACCTTGAGTGGCATCCAGGTAAAACCTTCAGGTAGTCCACCAATGACACTTTGAGATACACTGACTTTCCAGCGTTATTAATTCATCTAAGTCTTTAGAAAATGAGGAGAATTCGATGCAATCACATAAACTAAGTGCTTCCTGAGTACAGTGTTGGCACTCGGGACATGCTCACCAGGTAGGTGCTGGCCCACCAAATACCGTGCACAACTCCAGGGGGCACCATTCTCAGAGACGACGCTGTGCATAGCATCCTCTAGAATCGTGCGGCGGGGCAGCACTGGGGGTCAGACCCCAACCGCCCAAAGGACCCAGAATCAGGAAGCTTGGGGCAGGAGAGGGCTCTGGAGAGGGCCTTGGAGGATGTGGGTCATGCTGAGTCCACCCCAGCTGTTTGGGTGTATGCCAAGTCCAGGTCACCTCCTCCTGCTCAGGAGAAAGTCTGGAATCTTTCTAGTGAGAGGGAAGAAGTGTTGCTAAGTGCCTTTGAGCACCTGCCTCAGGTCTTACGACTGCGACTGCATGCCAGCTGGAGTAGGAAGGTGAGAAGCCCCCCTGTCTGGGCAGCCAGGTGCCCCCACGTCCAAACAGGGCTCCAGGAAGAGGCTGTCGCTTCTCCACTGTTCTTGGACCGCCCTCTGGTCCCGCCCTGTCACAGCTCAGGGACCTGGTCCCTGGAGTTCAGGGACCTGGAGCGGTTCTGCCAAAGCCGCTGGCGGTATTCACCTGATTTTCCAAGCTCCTAAAGGGGCTGGGGCCACTTTTAGATTGTGGAGCGACAGGGACACAGGTGCTAAGCGGGACAGGTAACTGTCTCCAACTCCAGCAAAAACCAGCCTGAGAAGTGTTGGCTAAAAAAGGCTGCAGGTGGAACAGGAGGAGGAGGAATTGCGGGGTCTACACTCGCACGGGACACGGTGACATCTGAGGATCCCACCTGGGACCCTGGCATGGCAGAGATGGATCCCCCCGGGTGGCCCGGCAGCCGAGGGAATTGGTGGCAGCGTCTACTTCAGAGTTTATGGTAAGAGGCTGGAGCAGGCACACAGACGACACACCCCAGCCTCTAAGCAAGCGGGGAGGAGAGCGGCAGGGGTGTGGTTAACAACGAGGAGGAGGAGGGGGAACACAAACCTGTCAGCCTCTTACTCAGCCGCAGCCTCCGGAGCCGCCGGGCGCCCTACCTGCCGCGGGCCCGCTCACCTGCGCCCGCCCGGCCCGACTCACCTGGCCGCGCCGAGGAGGAGGAGGAGGAGGAGGAGGAGCAGTCGCCGCCGGGCCGCGCCTCGCTGGTGAGTCCCCTCCCGCCAGCCGGGGCTGAGCGCCGCCGCGCGGGGCAGAAGTTGGAGGCCGGCGCGGGTGCGCGGGTGCGCGGCGGGCGGGGGCGAGGGTGCGGGACCGGCCGCCCGGCCGCGCCTGGGAGTTCCCGGGAGCAGCCGCGACGCACCCAGGAAATCGGAGCCGCGGGCGCCGTGCACGCCCGGAGCTGGCTCGCCTTCCGGGGCGGGGGGGGGGGGGTTCCTATTTTGGGAGTAAATGTGACACTAAAGGGTGTTTCTCCCTCTTTGTCCTCTTAACGTGGTCGGACGGGGAGGCTGGGGGCCACGGCGTGCGGGCAGGTGGGGTTGCAGACGCGCTGGAACCTGTGCCGGTCGCCGCCTCCTGCTGCTCCCCCTCCCGGCCTGCACCACCCCCCCGCCCCGTCCGCTCGCACCCACCCACCCCCGCTCCCCCCGCGGCCATTTCTTGCCGCCTGCGAGGGCATCTTGTGACTCAAGCCCCCCGGCAGGCTCTGCCAGGGGGACAGAGCCTAACTCTGTGTGCGTGTGTTTGTGAGTGTGCGTGAGTGTGTGTGAGTGTGTGTGTGTGAATGTGGGGATAAAGTTACTGCTGGCCACCCAGGTGCCTTGGACCCCCCTTCCCAGCGCCGCTCAAGGGTTAAGTTCCGCCGCCTCCCGCTGTCAGGCTGTGCGTGGGCAAAGCTTCTGCGGTGCCGAGCCGCATGTGGGGAGTGTTTACCAGCCCTGCCACCTGCCCCAGCCCTCGGCCCTGTGACACGGCGTGGAGTCTCCCCACACCCGGGACAGGGAGTGAGACCCCCCCAGTTGGCTGATTGAAGGGGCCGGTGGGAGAACAAGAACAGAAAGTTGGACTCAGAGGAGGCAGAGCCAGGAGGGGTGGGAAGCCAGAGGCGGAAGAGCTGTCAGGACCTGTGGCTGGGCTGGGCCGGCTCACCCGGTGGGCAGCAGGGGACCCCTGGGTGCTGGCTGCTCTCTGCTCCCCCCCCCACCCTTGCTGGCCTGGGCCCCAGCATTTCACAACCACGCTGGGGGGGGGAGGAGGAAGCAGGGATGGGAAAGTGACTAGAGACAGAAGGGGGAAGGAAGTAGGCACATTCATTTGAGAGAGACCCAGCTTTGGAGAGAGACCCAGCTTTGGCAGGACAGTCTGCCTTCATTCTTCCAAGAAGCACTCACTAGCCTTCTACCTGCCCCCAGGCACAGGGTCTGGGAGTGGGGAGACACGGTGTGCGTGGCATGGCCTCTGCTCGCCAGGGGTGGGGGTGGGGTTGGGCATGGAGGGGGGCTGCCATGGGAAGGTGCTGGAGGGCTGTAGGGGAAGCCTGTCAGTGCTGGCCAGGAAGGCTTCCTGGCAGAGGTGACTCTCGGTGGAGAAGTGATGATCAATAGGGATTAGCCAGGTGAGGGGAGGAGAGAGAACAGCAAGTGCAGAGACCGGAGGCTAAAGGCAGCATGACGCATCCAGGAAACTGAAAGTAGCTCTGCTTGCTGGGAGCCTGGAGAGTGCAGGGGCAGGGGAGCTGCAGAGGTGCATGGAGGCAGCTCCAGAAGGGCCTGGGAAGGCCTCTCAGGCTGCCATGGCAACTCCTGTTGGAGCAACACTGGAGACCTGCGCCAGGCAAGAGCCTTCCCAGCGTGAGGATGGGGCTGCCAGATTCAGCAAATAAAAACACAGATGCTCAGATCCGAATTTCAGATAAGCACTGAATAGTTTTTTCAGCATAAGTATGTCCCATGAAATATTTGGGACAAACTTACACCCAGACATTATTCACTGTCTACCTGAAATTCGAATTTACCTGGGTGTCCTGCGTTTATCTGGCAAGCTGAGATGAGTGCCACGCTGGGACGGAAAGGCTGGGAACAGCCCTGGCGCCCTGAGAACAGGCTGGGGACACATTAGTCTTGTCACCATTCCTCCTGGATTCCACTTTTGAGCTCATTCACTGGTCATGTTATTATATATATGAAAACTCAATTCCTTGGTCGGTTGATCCACCCACACAGGTGAAGGGGCTGGTACTTTAGAAAGAAACTGGGCTTCGGAGCCAAACAGACTTGGATCAAATCGACATAACCAGTTAGCTTCTCTGAGCCTCAGATTGTGATGAGGACTAGAGCACCTGTTTGTCCAGGGCACTGGGAGATCCCAGGGAATGTATGTAAATTGCCTAGTGAGTGCCAAAGGGAGAGTGTGCTTATTCTTACAGCGCCTTCGCAGGGTAACAAAATAGCATCTGCAGAGCACCTGCGGAAGGAGTACTTCCATTTGTATTTGCCCAGCACTCCAGGCTCTCGAGGGGAACTGGGGTAGGGCCCCTACTTTCAATGAGAGGCCAGGTTAGCCCTGGGGCGGGGAGGAGGAGCCTGCATTATTTTTCAGCTTTGGCATTTCCTTTCCCTAGGACCTGCTTTGAGGGGAGGAGATATCCCATTCTCTCCTCCCAGGATGGCGGGTGGGCAGAGAGGGAGTGGCTCGAATTAGAATTAACTTAAGGGAAAAGTGAATGACCTAAAGGAGAGAACCTACACGAAACACCAAGTGCAGTCCCCGACACAGATGAATGCGACATGAGATTTGCTGTCATGATTCCCAGTCTCATAATGAGTTCCTTTTTACAAAACTTCAGCTTGGGAAGAGGCGAAGTAAAAGTTGCCTCGTGATCCGTATTCTGACTTCAATGGGAACATTTGTGGGAACAAATTCGGGGCATCCTGGAACAGAACCTGAAAGGAGTTAAGAATTTGTTAAAAGAAAGAGGAAATGGAAAGTGTGTTTCCCTTGTGGAAAAGGCTGGGTTAAAAATGGTCCCTCTTTCCAGTGGCTGAATCCCCATCCCCCTGCCCGGTGATAAGCATTTGTCCCTGGGCCCTTAGGTCAGCATCTGCCAGGTGGCGTTCAGAGACACTCTAGCCATGAGTGAGTGAGAGGTGTTCTGCTGATGAAACATTCAAATGAGCCCTTATTTGGAGAGGTGTCTTGCCTATTTGCATGGTCAAGGTTATGATGAGTCCTGCAGAAAGGACACATGTGTCTCTGGGCTCATTCTAGCATTCCCTAAATGTGGCTGTAGAGCCTTTGCAGGTTCTCAAGGGAAGTAGCATTTGACATCTAGTGAACATCCATGTGGGTGCCATTTGGGAACCAAGCAGGTCTTTCAGATGGCATTGTACCTCCCCTATCTTTAGCCAGGGTGGACCCAATTTATCCTAGTGTCCAACTTAAACAACATTTTCAGAGAGGCAGCTCTTACGTGCAACTTTCCCGGCATTATGCATCTTTTACAGACACAAACTCCTGCCTGTGCTGGCCTGATCCTTCCCACGTAGCCAGGGCCAGGTCCCATTGTGCAGAGGACCCTGGGAAAAGTCTAAGTCCCTTGGCATTTACCTCTCTATGGTGACGATAGTGGCTTCATGCGCCCTGAATACTGCAAGGACAAATAAAACCGAAGGTGAGAACACAGAAGGGAGGGAGGCTACCCTGGGGTGGACCCTGAGTCGTAGGTCACTCAGTCACTGGTGTCCCCTGCCCAGACTCATGTGTCTCGGGGCCGTGTGACCTTGGCCTCCCTGGTGAAAGGAGCTCCAAAGTGGTCACGTGGGCGTGTCTGGCACAGAGCTGCACAGCGGCGACGTGCTTGGCGCTGAACGCATGGTAATAAAGAGGAATGATGCTCGTTTGAGGATGGAGGGTCTCTGGTAGAGTGTGGGTCAATGCCAGGGTGAAGGAGGAGAGCAGGGACGGTGGTGGCCATCAACACAGCACCAGTATGCTTTGTCCACCAGGCAACAGTGGTCAAGAGCCCAGGCTCAGAGTCCATCTGCCTGGGTCCAGCCCAGCTCTGGGACTCCCTCTTTGACCTTGGGCAGGTCACTTAGCCCTGGCTTTCCACCTGTAGGGAGGAGATGACAACAGGGCTCTGGGTGAGGATGGAGTGACATAGCGTTTCTGAAATATTCAAATATCGAAGAGTAATATTCCAAAGCCTGGGCACGGATCAAACAGGACTGAGCAGGATCAGAGAGGCCTCCTGCTGCTGTGCTAGGGTCTCAGGCCTGTGCACCATGGGGAGGCTGGGGGTGGAGGAGGCAGGCCTCCAGGGGACATTTACCAATGAGTACGGACTACTTCAATATTTTAACATCCCGGATGGTTTTATGCACCTGCTTAATAGCCTCGACTGTATGAAAAACATCTAGTCCTTTAACAGGCACACGGTAGGCATCCAATAAGTGTTCGCTCTCCTATATCCTTACACTTATGGCTATATCTGGGCTGGTTGAGAAGCACTTGGTTTCCCCCCCACCCCGGAGGATATGGGCCACCTTGTGCGAGATAGCTTGTCCTGGGCGCTGCCCCCCAGACACGCACCAGGGACACAACAGTATTTACTTGCCCCCCACCCATCCCCTCCCACTTCACTGTGTTCTGGGAGCGGCCAGGCCCAGTGAACTCTTTAGCCAGCAACGTGACCGTCTCCGAATGCCCATCAGGCCCGGGTGGCCGAGTGGTCACTGGAAGCATACGAAGCTGACAGGCGGGAGGAAATGGTGGCTGCGCTTTCTGGGCCTCTTAACACTGAGTGCAGCAAGCGAGGGGGTGGCGGGGGGAGGGGACAGCCTTTTGAGTCACTCCACTGTTTCCTAAGTTATAATTATTACTCACGATGACAGTTGATTAAGCGAGCAGACTCAAGGCTGTGTATTCCGATGCGCTTCTACCCAACCCGGCGCCGTGGGCAGTTTGATGTGCGTGCGGACTTGGTTTTCAGGAGACTCTCCAGGTGGGCTAGGGAAGGGCTTCAAGGTGGACGTGGCCCTGGATTTTTGGGTCCTCCCCAGCTCTTACCTTTTCCCGATACTCAGGTGATTGCTGTTTTTGTAAGGCAGCTGGTGAGTGTGGCTAGAACTAAGATCAGCAACTGCCATACCCGTGCTCTAGCTTGGCCAAGGTCACTAACATCTACCCCTCTCTGGTTCTCTCTCTCCCCTTTAAGTTCTGAATCCACCCACGTGGACTCTGCAGGATCACTCACTAAGGACACAGGGGCTCCAAAGGAATCCCCCTCTGCCTGGTTTCCAACTTCCTGCTGGGTTTAATTCTGGTCTCGTGGACTGGTCTTCCTTTAAATTGGGATGATTCTCCCAACAATTGCAGGGCGGTCCCCCCTTTCATGCCTCTTCTTTCTCTGAGGATCTTCCACCTGCTTCTCTGAGACCCCCCCCACTCCCCCACCCCCACCCCCAGGCAAGTTGAACTGGTGTTCGTGGGGTGGGGGGGCTGCTGGGAATTCTGTCCCCAGTTGGAGCTTTGTTCATTCAGGAGTTTCATTTCTCGCCTGGGAGACAGTGGACCCTGCAGTGGTCCTGGCCACTTGAGTGGCACTGGTTTCTGGTTTCTAGATTAATGTTCTTGGCCGTACGCGGTGGCTCACACCTGTAATCCTAGCACTCTGGGCGGCCGAGGTGAGAGGACCACTTGAGCTCAGGAGTTTAAGACCAGCCTGAGCAAGAGTGACACCCTGTCTCTACTAAAAATAGAAAGATTAGCCAGGTGTCATGGTGCACACCTGTAGTCCCAGCTACTGGGGAGGCTGAGGCAGGAGGATCGCTTGAGCCCAGGAGTTTGAGGTTGCTGTGAGCTAGGCTGACACCACGGCACTCTAGCCCGGGCAACAGAGTGAGACTGTCTCAAAAAAAATAAATTAATTAATTAATGTTCTTTGTCCCCTCCCCTCCCATGCCCTCTGGCCCCTCACGTACTTCTCTGCGTCCCTCCAAGGCATGTGGAGTCAGAACTCCTCTCGCCCAGCTCCCTCCAACCCCGAGTTCCTGCTCCAGGCAGGTCACAGGAGATCTGATGCCTCTGGCCTTGTACCTTCGCAGGGGCTCTTAGCAGCATCCGGTGACGTGCCCTTCGCCATTGCCACCGGTGTTTGTCGCTGACAACTGAAGCGGCCACCGGTGGCTCACCACAGGTTTCGGTTCCCATCCTGGGCTCATGACAGGCGGTGGCCCCAGCTCAGGCAGGTCGTCAGCCCGGGTGAGAGGAGAGAGAGCCAGGGCACGGGAGGGACCTGGGATACGTCTCTTTCCTCTTCCAAGCCTCCTTTCTCTCAGGTGGAGATGAAGAGCTGGCCCTGCCTCCCTGATTAGGGCCACTGAGAGAAACACTTGACTGTGTGAAGGTCCCCCATAAAACGTCACAGCCATTGTCCCAGCAAAGACGAGTTTGGAGTCAGAGAGATGTGGGTTTGAGTCTTTTTTTGTTTTCTTTTTGCTTTTTTGTTTTGAGACAGGGTTTCACTCTATCGCCCAAGCTAGAGTGCAGTGGCATCATCGTAGCTCACTGCAACCTCCAATTCCTGAGCTCAAGCGATCCTCTTGCTTCAGCCTCCTGAGTAGCTGGGACTACAGGCGCCTGCCACCATGCCCGGCTAATTTTTTCTGTTTTGGGTAGAGACGGGGTCTCGCTCTTGCCCAGGCTGGTCTTAACCTACTTACCTCAAGCGATCCTCCCGCCTCGGCCTCCCAGAGTGATGGCATGAGCCACCATGCCTGGATTCTGGGTTTGCGTCTTGACTCTGTCGTTTCTACCCATCTGACACTGCCAAGTGATGGGACCCATCTGAGCCTTAGTTTGCTCATTTGCAATTCTAGGCGTTTGTTGACTGTTTCTCCCGTTATCCACTCTCTTCACTCTAGAGGTATAGTCTTTTGTCCCCAAATCTGAGGGACTATATCTGTCCTCAATGAGTGTATAGTCTGGCAGGGGAGGTACTACATGAAGATAAACAACTGCAGGGCAAGATGGAGACTTATGGAGCCGTAACAGAGGCACCAAGCGCTATGAGATTGGAGGACAGAGAGATGCTTTCTGGCGGAGGAGTCTGGGAATGCTTTCCGGAGGAGGTGGCACTGGGCAAAGCTCCGAAAGGACAGGCAGGATATGCCGTGGGAACTTGGGAGGGTGGTTGTGGTCACGGAAGAGTGTAAATAACAGCGGAGAGGTGGAGAGGCCTGGTTTGAGTGACTCATTTCAGGTGCAGCCAAGGCTGGCAAAAGGCCGAGGGAGGTGGGCGTGGTCAGTGAGAAAAGACTCAGCCTGGAGGCTGAGCCTTGGGGACAGTGTTCTGAAGGCTGCAGGGCAGGGAGCTGCTGCTGAGGGTACCTGGTGGAAGCGCCATCGGATTCAGTGTGGCCAGGGGATGGACACAAAGAGACCTTCGCCTCGAAGGAAACAGATACTGTCATAGTCCTTATGAGTCCGAATACATTGTGTAATTCAGGATGCCTGAGGCTCCTGGGCAGCATCTGCACATCAGCTGGACGCTTCCACTTTCCCTGAGTTGAAGCTGGTGCTTGGATGGATTTAGGAGGCGTAGGGCTGACGGAAGCAGTCGGTTGTTCTGGTTACGTAAGTCAATTTCCCGAATCTCCTTCTCCTGCGTCCTTGACTCACACTCGGGCCCTTTGCCCCCAGGACCCCCTGCCAGGTGTGTGTTAGATGCCAGCCTGTGTCGTGCTCTCCGTGGCAACTCCGTCCCGCAGCCTCTTGGAGAGTGGAGTCGGAAACCTTCTCCGCCCCGCCCCTGGTGACCACCTGGCTGCCGATGACTCCCCGGGCTCCCCCAGCCCTCCCTTCCCAGAGTCTGTAGGATGTGCCCACTGGAGGAGCTCAGGAACTAAACTCATCCTCTTCTCAGCCAAGACCAGCCCCTCCTGGGGTCTCGCTCCTCCTCTCCTGCGGCTGTGGCTCCCCCTCACTCTCAGGTTGGAAACCTTGGCGTGGCCTCCCCTCTCCCCACGCCTCCGCTTTCCTCTGCTCCTATCTTGCCCATCATTCAGTTCTGTGGATTCTTTCTCCGTGCCTCTCATTCCTTCCTTCCCTTTTCTGTGGCCCCTGCTCCAGCCCAGGCCTTGTTACCCAATAGGGCTTCACATCACCCAAAGGACTCTCCTCTCCCCATCTCTGGTTTCCTTGGAGGCTCCCAATGCCTCCAGGCTAGTCCAGACCCTTGAATTTACTATTCAGGGCTCCACAACCTGACCGTAACCTCCCCCTATTTCCCAAACCCAGCCCTTCACCCCAGCTGGCCTGGTCTGCTCACTGGTTCCCATGAGACCTTTGCTCGAGTCCTGTGTTCTGCCTGGCCCACCTTCCCCAATCCACTTACTCCTCCTTCGAGGCTCAGTTCACGCCCCACCCCCGGGACACCGAAGCTCCCCACGACAGCCTCTGGGCTTCTTTGCATCCTCTGACCTCCCAGAATTTGCCAATTCAACCTGATGCACCATCCCTCCAGGGCAGGGAGGTGCTTTTTCACTTTGTTTCTTTTCCTTGTGTCCTCAAGTTCCAAGGGTAGAAAAGTGCGTTTCCCTGGGCTGGTGAGATGTGATCCCTCCTTCCCCGACACACTCATGCCTGGCTCGCCTGAGCCAGAGGGCTCTTCCTCATTCCACAGGCGGGCGTCACAGCAGGGCGTCACAGCAGCCGGTTGCAACTGGGTAGGGACCACCGCCCAGGCCTCTTGAGTTCTCGCCCGAGGTCAGGATGCCCTTCTCGCCTCTTCGGAAGGTGGTGATTCCCATAGCCCAGAGAGAAGGAGTCAGCCATGCAGATCAGCAGCTCATTAATCCCTTTCCTAAACCACTCCTGAATCTCTCTAATCCCTGAGCCTCTGCCTCTCCCTCTTCTCTTCCCTGCCTGCTGTTGGGCCATCTAGGCCAGGCTGAATGGCAGGAGAAGGACAGGGAGTGGGAACACGTCAGGCAGTCTCGGCAGAGGGTGTGATGCTTTGGGAATGTGGCAGAGAGAATTTCAAGGCAGAGATTGACAGTTTTTAGTCACCTGGACTTCGACCTACCAGGGTGTGCAGACACAGCGCCTGCCGTGGCCCCTGGACTCTGAGCTGTCTGGCTCCTGCTATCCCCAGGTTTGTAAACATTCAGTCCCCATCGGCTCCTTTCTCTGCGCTGGCTGTCACCAGGGTGGCCTCTGAGCCCTCCCCCTTCCTCTATACCTGTCTGTATAGGAAAACCCTTTCTGCACTGGGGCGGTAAACACTCAGCCCTGGGCTGTGTTCACGCCCTGGGGCACACAAGTGCCAGCTGGCACTGCCTGAGCTGGGGGGAGCCCTGGGCTCATCACTGCTTCCTTGATGTCCCACCATATGCTCCTGAGTGGCTTACCTGGGTGAGCCTGTCCCAGCCCCCAGTTCTTCATTTGTATGCACAGTAAGGGGGCTCTGGGACTTTCTAACCAGCAGGAAGCTTTCTTCAAAGTGGAGCACAGGTGAAAACCCAAAATACAAGCCAGGTAAAAGTAGACCCCTCCAGGTTGCAGTGGGAAGGGGACCTGCAAGGCCCTCGAGTCCCCTCCACAGTGGCCCCTGGAACCCTCTGTGGACTGATCTTGATCTCGCGTCATCTGGAATCTTCTGATCTCACGTCATCTGGAATCTTCTCCAGGTGTCCTGTTCTTGAGGCACTCACTGTTTATGTGTCATGGGAGCTAGAGAATGTGTCTGTCTGCCAGTGGATTCAGAAAAGAACAATCCCAAAGTAGGAAATCCTGCCTGGGGACATGGCAGGTGGATGGGGTGGAGGTGGGCGTCGTACACATGAACTTTCTGAAAGAAGATGCTTAATTTGCACCACTGAGCAAATTCATGTGTTTATGGAAAGTCCATAGCTTTCGTCTGTCTCTCTAAGGAACCCGTGACACCAAAAGATTAAGAATAACCCTTAGAAGATGTTATCATCAGTTTAACAAACTTTTTATAAAAATGACCTCAAACTCGATCTCCTCTTTGATCGGTGCTAACTAGGCTGTAAGCCCAGGGGAGGACGGGGTGATGTTACAGCTTTATCCCAACGGCGCAACCTGGTGCTATCACAGGCTGGCATCCGACAGGTACCCTGTGTGCCTGAAACATGAGGCATCCTCGTTCTCCCAATGCGGAGGGCTGCTAAAAAAGAAAAAGATAATTTGAGTATGTAAATTTTAGGACAATAATTAATATATTATTTAAAATCACACACTATATAACATAATACATTCACTTAAAAATACAGCTTTTCCCAAACTCTCCCAGTTTATGAAACATTTGTACCGTTCCCCCCGCATGGCTGACATCTGTGTCCTTGTGTTCTTCTCATCACCAGACACTTTTTTGTCAATTCTCTGAGCTCTGCATTTGTCATTGTCCCCACTGTCTAAAGAGAGTTGACTGTTTGGGGTTTATTTGTTGTTGTTGTTTGTGTTTTTTGTCTGTTTGTTTTGTTTGTTTTTTGTTTGTTTGTTGTTTTGTTTGTTTGTTTGTCTCGCTCTGTCGCCTGGGCTAGAGTGTCATGGTGTCAGCCTAGCTCACAGCAACCTCAAACTCCTGGGCTCAAGTGATTTTCCTGCCTCAGGTTCCCGAGTAGCTGGGACTACAGGCACCACCATGCCTGGCTAATTATTTCTATTTTTAGTGGAGACAGGGTCTCGCTCTTGCTCAGGCTGGTCTCGAACTCCTGACCTCAAGCGATCCTCCCACCTCGGCCCCCACGGTGCTAGGATTACAGGCGTGAGCCACTGTGCCCAGCCAGCTATTTTGTGTTAACCCAGAGATTGTTTATTTTTTTAATGACAGCTTTTTTGAGATATAATTTACGTGTCATGAAATTAACCTTTCTAAAATGCACAATTCGGTGGTTTCTAGTATATTCACAGAGCTGTGCAACCATCACCACTGTCTAGTTGCAGAACATTCTCGTCACTCCAAAAATAAAGCCTCGTGCCATTAGCAGTCACTCCCTATTCTTCACTCCCACCCCTCCTTCCTCCTTCTCCACCGCCCCCTGTTCCTGGCAACACTAATCTACTTCATATTTTTAAGAATATGCCTTTTCTGGGCATTCCATATAAATAGAATCATACAGTATTGTGGCCTTTTGTTACTGGCTTCTTCCACTTAGCGTAATGTTTTGAAATTTCATTCATGTTGTAGTGTCTATTAGTATTTTGTTTCTTTTTTATTGATGAATAACATTTTGTTATATGGATATGCTGTATTTTGTTTATCCATTCATTAGTTGATGAACATATTTGGGTGGTTTCCACTTTTTGACTGTTACAAATAACGCTGCTACGAACATTCATGTACACATTTTTGTGTGGACATATATTTTCGTTTCTCTTAGTTAGAGACTTAAGAGTGGTCGTGTGATACTTCTACGTTTAACATTTTGAGGAATTTAATAAATGGTTTTCCATGGCGGCTGCATCATTTTACATTCCTACCAACAATGCATCATGGTTCCTGTTTCTCCACTGTTCTTGCTAACACTTATCATTGTCTGTAATTTTGATTTTAGCCGTCCTAGTGGGGATGCAGTGGTATCTTACTGTGGCCTTCACTTGCATTTCTCTGATGACTGATGATGTTGAGCATCTTTTCATGTGCTTGTTGGCCATTTGTACATCTTTGGAAAAATGTCTATTCGAAGCTTCAGTAGGTATTTATTTTTTTATGCCGACAATATAACCACTTAGTTCGTTGGTTTTAAAAAATGATCTTTTAAAGGTTTGTTTACAGCAACATTCAACACTTGGAATCGTGTGGCTAAGCCCTCAAGAAAAGTTGCTGAATCAATATTGTAGTACTATGCCTGCTTTTTTTTTAAAAAAAAAAATACTAATTCTATCAAGTGACCTTTGCAAGCATGCAAAACTAGCATTGATTGAAGTGGTTTCAGGCTAATATTTTTTTCCCCAAACAGCATATTTTTGTTCAAACTGAGGTAATTGAGAAAGCAACCCATAATATGAGAGATTATGTAAGGGCTTGAGTATAAACTTCCTCTTTTCTGACAGATAATTTGGGGAGGGAAAGAGCTTCACCTCATATTCAAGCAAATGTGATATTTAAAAATAAATGGATGGATGGATGGACAGGTGGGTGGATGGATGGGTGGATAGGTGGATGGACGGGTGGGTGGATAGATGGGTGGATGGACTAATGGACTAAGTGAAAGAATAGAAGAAGGGCTGCAAGCTGGTAGACCAGTCCATCAAGCAACCACATCAATCTCTCCACTTAAGAAGTTGGCATTGGCCTTTAATTTACATTTTCCAGAA
Source organism: Mirza zaza (assembly GCA_008750895.1). Lineage (NCBI taxonomy): Eukaryota > Metazoa > Chordata > Mammalia > Primates > Cheirogaleidae > Mirza > Mirza zaza. The sequence continues at coordinate 45,180 of VSMD01010020.1, forward strand.
TCATGTACAAAATTGTTTTAAAAACAGACCTGCAGTTACAGGTGGGAAACAAGACACTGTATTTTCTATTGTCTGGAATGTTCTTTATCATCTTCCCTTAAAATGGGAGAAACCGAGGCTGCCCAGTTTCCTGGAGGTTGTTGAGAGACTCAGAGATCAGTGAAGTGACTGCAGGGTTCGTTTCAGGCTTATACATCGCCACACAGGACCTTTAGGGACGCGATCGGACACGAGGATTCTCAAGGGTTCTGCCTTGCTCAGGCCCCAGCTTCTGCCGCTCTTCCCACCAGTGTGAGGGCTTTGCGGTTCCGGGGGCCTCGGGGGGCCTGGCTCTGCAGCTTCTCCTTCTCCATTGTCTGGCGGGGACAGTGTGATGCATCTCAGAGACCACACTGGCCACCACTCACCACCAGCCGCCAGAGAGAGACACCCTCCCCCATTCTGCCCCTCTGGTCCTCTCAAGAAAACATGTGAGCTGGCAAATGGTGCCCCGGATTCTGGGCAAGAAAGAGCAATGAAAGAGGAAGAACATCAGGTGAGAAGATAAGAAAGGAAGCTGTGGCCAGATACGAAGAAGTGAAAGAGACGTGGGCAAAAGCCGGGGAGATGACTTCAAGAGGCTTAGCCCCTGCAGAGGGAAGAAGTTGGATGACAATGGTCTTTGGAAAGACCATCCGGGCAGTGATGCAAAGAGAGATTGGCTCTGGAGTGTGTGGTTGGAGCTAGGGGTTGGGGACAGGGACAGTAAGGGGCATTTTGGATGTGGCCTGGGCTCCAGCTTTTGCAATGGCAGTTGGTGGGCTTGGAACTAGGGGTTCTGGTCCGCGCGCATCAGAGAAGCATCTCGCTCTCTTCCATAGATGTTAGGCCGTTCCTAGACAGGATCCCAGTGTTCCCAGGGATAGTGACAGCTCGTCCTTCCTTCTGGGCCATGGCAGGACCGTGTCTCTCTTGTCCTAGCAGATGTGTGTTTTCCTTGGTTCTAAACATCCACAAGGAAAGCGTCTATGTACATCCTTGAAGTTATGTTTCCTTTTTTGAGAGCGTGGGATTGGTGGCTTTGACATGGTGAATCTGAAGCCCAACTCCACATTATTTGGCACCTACTGTGGGCCAGGCGCCGCTCCAGGCACTAGGGCACAGACAGGTGTGCAATAGGCTCTCCTCAAGAAGAGACAGCAATGCCAGTAAAGCTAGCTGTGCTGGAAGAGAGTGGCACAAACCCCATGGAGACATGAAGGTCAGAGCTACCAACTTTACCAAGGGGAGGCTAAAAACGCTTCACAGTGAGGTGACCCTGGGAAGGGTTTTGACAAATAGATAGGAGTGTGGCCAGGCAGAAAACGGGTTGTGAGATGAGGTGCTTTCCAGGTTGAGAGCACAGCAGATGCCAAGACAAGAAAGCACCAAAGAGTTTTCTTGTTGGGGAAGCTGTGACCATCTCGAGGTGGCTAGATCTAGAAGGATAGAGATAGGATGCAGCTGGAAGGACGCAGAGGCCTTGACCATGCTGGCCTGGCACGGAGGCTGCCGGCCCGGGGGCCACACTTTGAGAACCGCTGGAGTGGAGGGCCCTGCAGGGACACCAGCCCCTCGAGTACCTTTCCAATTCTGTTCCCTGGGGGTGTGTATTGTTAGAACCCCCTCTCTGTCCGGGAGCTTTTTAAAGGTTCCCGTGCCTGTCTGCACTGGCACCCAGGCGACCTTCCTTCCTCTCTGCTGGTTTTGCTTTGCCTTGTTCTTAACACTCCAAAAGCAGTTTTGATGCCCATGCTGGTTGAAACAGGGACCGTGTCTCCTTTCTCTGCCCACAGCACCGGGACAGCTCAGTGGCCTCCCTGGCCTTCTGCCTTTGTCCATGTGTTCTCTCAGCCAAGACCCCCCTCCTGGCCTCCCTAATTCCCACTTTTCAGGCCTCTGCAGACCCTACCCGGGTGCCACCTGGCCATGCCCCTGTCCCGGCACCCAGTTCATCTCACCGGCCCTGTGGTCCCGCGGCCTATGCCTGGCCCGGTGAGGACGTCCCTTCTGCCTTATCTAACATGTATGACATGGATCCCAGTTAGACCATAAATCCTGAGGATGGAGCCCTGGTCCCCGCATTCCCCCACACGGGATCACACAGAGGAGGCATTCCGACATCGTCTGCTGGATTGCAGTGAGAATCCGAAAAGCAAACCAAGACCCTTCTACACCGGCCCTCCCTTGGCCCCTGGCTTTTGGAATGCTCCCACAAAGTCCCAGCGGTGGGGAAGAGGAGGCGTCTGTGAACCCCTCCCCCACTCCCACTCCTAGATGATGCGGCCGGTGCCAGACTCTGACCGGCTCATCACCCTCGAAAATAATCGGATTACTAATCCGTGCCCCTCGGGAGCTACCACCCCCAGAGCCGTATTAAGAATATTTCCCTCAGGCAACAAACCTGCTGCCCCTTTGGCATCCCAATCAGTCTTGGGAATTTCATTTCATGATTGAGCCTTCCTTTTTTTTAATTTTTGCTCATTCCTGCGCTTCTTCCAGCTCTGCTCCTTCCCGATCTCCATCAACATAGCCAAGCCACCCCCCCGCCCCTTCCAGCAACTTCCAAGTGCAGCACCTCTCCCCGAGGCAGCCTTGAGCTCTTGCCATTTGGCTTCATCCTTCTCAAACGAAGCCACTGGTGTCCCCAGGTTTGCGGTGACCCCTGACCTGTGGACCCCACGAGCCCATGAAGCCTCGGAGTGGCATGACTCCAGGAAAATGCTCTCAGGCTGGAGAAAGCACTCCTAGTTCCTGGCTCATCTTTCTCCTCTCAGGAACGTGGCAAGCATCTCAGCTCGTTTGCGTGTGTCCTTCCCCTTCTCTCTCGGCCAAGACCTCCGCGCCCCAGGACAAGGCTCGTCCTGACATCATTGCTCTCTTCAACACGGGGCAGTCCGTCCCCTGGGGGAGGGGGAGGAACGTCCTGTTTGCGCACAAACGGTCCTTCCCGTCTGTCGGCTGGCAGGTCACAGGGTTAGGAGCATGCACTGCACAAGGTGCGGCCCCACTGCGTCCTGGCCACGTGACCCCAACACCTCCCAACCCCACTCATCCTCAGCTTCCCCACACGCCAAATGGTGATGATAACAGTGTTTTCCTCAAAGGGATATTGCGAAGACTAAAACGAGATAAAGCACTTAGCATCGATGCGTTGCATGTAGAAAGTATTCCATCCATGTAGCTATTACTTGTATCAGTGGCACAGGTTACTAGAAACGTGTGTGATGGACAGGTCACCCGGGGACCCACCCTGCATCCATCTGATGGTGCTCGACAGGAACCCCAGTCCCCACCCAGGGTAGCCCGAGGTCCTCCCGGGATCCCACCGGCTCTAGACTCACTTCCTTGTGCTTCTGGCCACCTCTGCATGGTTGCATCTTGTTTGGCCATGTCACCCCAAGGCAAAAAACTCAGCCCCTTCACCAATGACCCCAAGAAGTCGCAGACCCCACAGAACCCTTATGATTTTGTGGGCTTCCCTAGAGAACTGGAGGGAGGAAGAAGGTTCCAGAGAGGGTCAGACCATCTGGACTTCCACCACTTCTCTGGTCTCTTCCTTTCTTTCTTTCCCAGGCAGTGGGGGATGGAGTGGCTCCTCTGAGTGAGGGGCTCAGTGTCCTAGAGCACAGGCTCTGTGGGAGCAGACCTCCGTCCCTTGACAAGGCAAGCCAAGCCAGGGGTGGGGCATGGCTGAATTTTACTGCTTTCGAATTCAAGGGACGCGGTTGCGTCCCCAGCCTGCAGACCCAACCTTCGGACTCAGGGACCTATCGGTACGGAACTGCTACGCCAACTTTCTGATCAAAGGAGGAGATGAGAAGTTGGCAGATTCTATGACATGTGGGTGATTCCAGGCATGGAAAACAAACAAAGCCTGTGACAGGTTGACACATTAATGGGAAGGTAAGTCAAGGAAAAGTGTCCCTATGGGCAGTAGACATGACAGCAGCTGTGGAGGAGGCCAGGTGCTCATGACCCTGGAGGCCACGGTGAGGGCTCCCAGCTGTCAGGAGGAACTTAGCAGGACAAGAGATGCTCACGCCACTGGTGAAAAGTGACTGAGCCTGTCCAAGACCCCAGACCAGCTGTGCCCAAACTCTTCGCTCCCCAAAGTGGCATTCACATCTCACCCCATTACCAGAAGAGCTGTTTCTTCTTCCCAAATGTTCTGCATTCCCTTTTGCTTGTGATTCTGAAGTTGAGAAGAACTGACTCAGCTATAAGTGTGATTGCCCAAGACCATGGCAGGAATTATAAGAGGGCTGCCTTCTTCCAGCTACAGTTTTGCATTTGTGGATGGGGAAGAGCTTGAGAAAGAGGTTATGTGGATCCTTTTTTATTGCTTCTATTCTCTTAAAAGTATTAATATTTGCTTTCTGCTCTCCATGCTGCTGTGAGTGATGGAGAAAGTGACGGGGCGTCTCCTTTCATCCTGGAAAAATGGAGCATCACAAAGGACCAGAAATATCCCCACTGAACAAAGAATCATCTGGGGGAAAGCAGGGTAGACTGCCGAACACCATCTAGTGCAACCCTTTCTCATGGAGAAAGCTCTTCTTTTCCTTGAGCACCTGTTGGAAATGTTTCATCCCAACGCCCCATTCATCATTCCATTGTTGGATAACTCTTATTGCTGGAAGGTTCTTCCTTTCACTGAGCCGAACTCTCTGAAACTCAGACACTCCTCTGGTGCTAGAACTGCCCCCGGCAGCAGCCCAGAATAATGACTGTTGTGCAATATGACAGCACCCCAAAAATAGGGAGCCGCCCACCCCACTGTTGTCTGATCTAGGATAAATACAAAGACTTATGTCCTCTCTTCCTCGGAAAGGTGGGATTTCGGATGCCCAGCCTTTCTGGCTCTCCTCTTCTGGATAAATTATTTTGTCACCATCTTAAAAGGTCAGGGCCAGTAGTGGACATGACATTCCACAAGACACAGGACCTCCTGTCTTCTGGTTTTCATCCTGTTGGTCCCTGTGGGCTCCTGCCTTTCCCTCTCCAAATGGGCTTTTTGCAAGACGCTTTGTGAAGTGTCTTGCTAATTAAACTTAGTGGTAAGACCCATCCACGGAGCCCTTCAGGTTTGAATTCCTCAGCCTGTCGTAGCCCAGGATGCCTCTGCAGTTTGTGTCTGGTCTAAATCCCCAGTTCCTCCTCATTCCTGTGCTAGTTTGCTCAGCCGCCATCACAGAGTACGGCAACCCGGGCAGCTTCCATGACAAACATTTATCTTCTTGCAATTCTGGAGCCCGGAAGTCCAGAGTCGAGAGGTCAGCAAGTTTGGTGTCTTCTGAGGTCTCTCTCCTCGGCCTGTGCCTGTGGTCCCCTCCCTGTCTTCACGTGGCTGACCCTCTGTGAACATCTGTGTCCTAGTCTCTTCTTAAAAGGACACCAGTCGTATTGGATTCAGGCCACCCTAATGGCCTCAGTTTACCTTATCGCCTCTTTAAAGGTCTTATCTCCAAATGCAGTCATGTTCTGTGGTCCTAGGGGTGATGGCTTCAACATTTGAATTTGGGGAGGACACAATTCAACCGTGACGTTCTATCTTGCTGTCATCTAGTCAAGCCGCCTTTATCAAGCCTTCTTTTCAGAACACACCCTTTATCTGCATCGCTCGTGCCTTTGTCTCAGTTATCCCCTCTTCCCTTATATGTGTCCCTCAAGGCCACTCTTCCAAGAAGCTCTAATGGCCAGTGGCTGTCCAGTCTGTCTGGGCACCTGCAGAGATGGAGAACTCTGGTTCCCATCCTGCTGGCTCCAAGATCATCACACCCCGACAACGTGGACCTGGAAAGGCCTCAAGTTTTGCAGACCAGAGGAGCTTTTCCTTTCTGCTCAGATGAAATGATCTCCAGATAAAATGGGAATAGAGTAGCATATGGAGAAAAAAAAAGAAATATCCCAAAAGTTGGAACCAGTGAAACTGGATGCCTGAAACCTGTCTACTCCGAGAGACTGTTCTCGGGAGCAGTTTTAAGCAGAACCTGGCTCTTTTCCTATTTCCTATGTTATGAATACTCAAATGCTTCTTCACGTGTGCCCAGCTATCCGGGAGTGCCACGAACTCTGCCCTGTTCCCTCTGCATGACAAGACTCTCCTGAATTTCCCTCGCCAGGACCCCCGAGTCAAAGCGAGATCACCAGGACCCGCTGTTCTTCCCGCCCCGCTCCCCAACTCTTCCCTGCGTGCACACTCCAGCACGCACACCCCCTGCAACTCCAGCCTCGTGCATCATCCGATGCTGTCGCCTAGCAACGATATGCTTAGCAACGGGGAAGGGAAGTGTGATCGCACCTCCCCGCACTGTATATGAAGCACCGCAGACAATACAAACAGTTCCCTGGGTTCTCTCTGGAGCCAGAGGAAGGTAACTGTCAGAGGTGGCCAGCATTGTGCTCCAGAGAGAGTGGCTCATCTTCCGGGGGCCCAAATTGGTTGCCGCTTGGCTTTTCCTTGGCATTGGGTAATATCTTTGTGGGGGTGGCTGGGTAGGTGGTTCTCGGAGGGCCGGATCTCTCTGTTTGCACTTGTTCTCAGGATGCTTGTGATGCAGGCAGGGCAGCTTGCAGAACCCTCTCTGCTCCCACGCAGCCCTGCCCTGCACCGAGCCCGCGCCCCCCCGCCCCCAAGCCGCTGCGCTCCCCACTGTCTCTTCCACTTGGAGGTTGTTCCTCTGTGCCCTGGCACTGCCCTGCCTCCACCGTGCAGCTCTCCTGTCCTCCAAGTGCCCAGAGTCTCTGCTCCTCGGGGCCCCTCTGTGCTGCTGGACAGCCCCCCAGATCCCCCATTCAGGGACGGCCCTCTCCCTTCCCAGTTCCTTACAGTCACGTGCAACCCCGCCTATGACCCCGTGCCAGACACCAACAAAGGGTGCCAAGGCCCACCTCCTGCTCCCTGCTGCTGTCCTGATCTAAAACTGGATCATTATAGCCTCCCTGGGGATTCCTGAGGGTCATGTTCCTGGAAACGGTAGAAAAGGCCAGAGAGTGTGGAGTCTGGAAATGTATATTCCAACCCCAGATCCTTTTGGCAGGGCTGGTTCTGGCTGTGTGACTTAGGTCAAGTTTCTTTAACCTCTGTAGGTCTCAGTTTTCTAAAGGGATTGCACTATTTGCCTCTTGGGCTATGATGGCAACTCTATGAAGTTCAAATAAAAAGCACCAGGTAAACTCCATGGCGCACAGTCGGACAACTCTTTAAATATTCCCTTCCTGTCCTTCCATCTCCACCTCTTTGTTCTTCCTTTCCAACCTGCTCTTCCTCGAGCTATAAAGCAGGGTTGGGTCAGATTCTGGGGGGCAGCGCCGTGCATCTGCGAGAAGTCCAGGCAGGGAGCCCCAGCTCGGCTCTACTGCCCAGGACGTCCGATCTTGGGCCTGCACCCAATGTCCCCCAGGTTCCTTTTGTTCCCTTGTAAGATGGAGCTAAGCGCACAGGACATGCCTCACGCACAGCTGCCGGGAAGCCCAAAGGAAAGAACTCAAGTCAATGTCCTTCACACATTTCAAGATGTTTTACAAATTTTATTTATTTATTTATTTATTGGAGACAGAGTCTCACTGTGCTGCCTGGGCTAGAGTGCCGTGGCATCAGCCTAGCTCACAGCAACCTCAAACTCCTGGGCTCAAGCGATCCTCCTGCATCAGCCTCCTGAGTAGCTGGGACTACAGGCAAGCACCACCATGCCCAGCTAATTTTTTTTCTATATTTTTAATTGGCCAATTAATTTCTTTCTGTGTTTAGTAGAGATAGGGTCTCACTCTTGCTCAGGCTGGTCTGGAACTCCTGACCTTGAGCCATCTGCCTGCCTCGGCCTCCCAGAGTGCTAGGATTACAGGCATGAGCCACCGCGCCTGGCCTGTTTCACAAATTTTAGAGAGAGGAATTTTCTTGGACAAACCTGGTTCCCTTTTTGCACCTATAACATGGAATGAGATTCCAAAATGTCTAAAACCCCCAGAAGTTCTAAAATTGTAGCAGGTTCAGAGTTGATAATCACTGGCCCTCCAACGGTCTCAGTGAACAGAGTGGAATCCTTCTCCGTGGCAGTCTGTGTCCCATCGCTGTCAGGATAAAATGGGCAACACTTCTGCTCTCCGTTCCCCAGGGCCCTGTGACCAATGCCTGGTTATTCACAACCTCAGCCCGGTAACACGCCGGAGGCTTCATGTCGTTCTGGTTGGGGAATGTATAGAGAGCTCTGTCCTTCAGTAAGGAAAACAAATGAGTCAGAACATGCCCAAGGCATGCACGCTGGAGGTACCAGAGAAGGGATTGCTGGTGTAGGTGTTTGATGTTTATGTCATGGATACTTCCAGGGTGGTTGTGTGTTTAGTGGCAGCCTACGAAGGAGCAGAATTTGCAAATGGAGTATGCGTTGAAGCAAAAGATTTTAGAGTGCATAACATGAGTGATGTACAGTGAGTCAACTAAAAGTGTGGCAAACAAATAGGATGTGGATGTTATTGAAATCTTGAGGATTGGGAGTCTGGCCAAGGATGAACAAACATTCCAGAGACATTTGCATTCTTTTCCGTGAGACCTCCCCCAGGCAACTGTGCAGTCTCCTAACAACAGAGGATCTCAACAGGTAAGACGCGAGATGCCCCAAGCGCTCAAGGCTCTGGCTTTGCCAGAAGAACTATTTCAAAACCGTTTGGGAGAGGGTTGCAGCCTCCCTCGGGGACTTTGCTACTCCAGCCTCACGCTTCTGGGGAAAGACAAAAAGACCCTCCTGTTAATGAGTTGGGAACTTCTGCTTCATTATAAAGTTGCGAGAGGCCAGATATAGCACGAGTGTCAGCTGTTACCCATGCTATAATGAGCTTTTCCAAAATATAGATATTTGGAGCTTCGGGCAGCGTGGTGTGTCTGCAGTCCTAGCTACTAGTCTTGAGTCTGAGGCAGGAGGATCGCTTGAGCTCAGGAGTTCAAGGCTGCAGCGCGCTGTGGCCGCGTCTGTGAATAGTCACTGCCCTCCGCTGGGCAGCATAGTGAGACCCCACCTCTAAAAATAAAATATACATGTGTGTGTGTATTTGGGGAGGAGTAGTGGGATTTGATTTGATTTATGTTCTGCCTGGACCCATAATGTAGAAAGTCAGAGAATCAAAGAACGTTCGTCTAAAAGAAACCATGGCAGTCGCCCAGTCCAACCCCTTTATTCACACGTAAGAAGATAGTTCCCAGGATGTTAGCAGTGTGGTGAATTTGGGATGGTAGAAACGCTTCATTTACTTTTAAAATAAAACTAAAAAAATAAGAGGACAGGAAAGTGACTTGCCCAAGGTCCTGCAGCAATGTGGAGGCAGCCCTTGTCCACCCCCCTGATCTGTTGACTTCCCTCCCTCTGCCTCTCCCACTGGGATCCCATCTCAGGCTAGAACCAGGTCTCCAGAAAGATTTTTTACAATAAAAGCGTAATCATGCAGCCAACAACCAGTCTTTGCCATTTAAAACTTTCAAGTATAAACATTTCCACCATCTCCAGGATAATTTCATAAGCATTTTTTTTTTTTTTTTTTTGAGACAGAGTCTCACTCTGTTGCCCTGGCTAGAGTGCAGTGGAGTCAGCCTAGCTCACAGCAACCTCAAACTCCTGGGCTCAAGTGATCCTCCTGCCTCAGCCTCCCGAGTAGCTGGGACTACAGGCATGCGCCACCATGCCCGGCTAATTTTTTCTATGTATTTTTAGTTGTCCAGCTAATTTCTTTCTATTTTTAGTAGAGACGGGGTCTCGCTCTTGCTCAGGCTGGTCTCAAACTCCTGAGCTCAAATAATCCCCGTCTCGGCCTCCCAGAGTGCTAGGATTACAGGAGTGAGCCACCGCACCCAGCCAAGCATTACCTTTTGCATGAAACCTAGGCTTATTCCATGGGGAAATATGTTACACATAAGATGTCAGTAGCAGTCAAATCTCTCAAAACACTACCTGTTCTATAGGGTTAAAACCACCCACTGAAGGGTAATGTGAAAATGGAACCTGTGTTTGGTTTCTGTAACCCACTTCCCACGGAGCCCATCCACTGGAGGGAACAGGAGAGAGAAACTGCTCAGCGGATGGGGAGAGCAGTTTGAGTGCCAGCCCCCGCACAGGCTCCTGTCTACAGCTTTTGTTCCCTTGGTCTCTTCGATAAATATGACTCAGGCTGCTGTGCAGGCTCCACTTCCTCTGGGCAGGGAGCTGACAGCAGCGACTCTGCTGTGCCCGTTACGGGTGACTCAGGGGCTCCACTGGGGGGGGCACCCCTTCTCTCCCACCGACCAGCTCCCTTCTGCTGTTCCAAGTGCTGCTGTCCCTGACTCTTCAGCTCCCCAACTCAGATGGTGGCCTCTCCCCGACCACCCCGTCACTTTTCTAAAAAGTGCTACGCACACGTCTTGATTGACTGCCAACGTGCTTGCCTCACCCACCTACTCATCTATAGAATTCACAGTCCCCAGTGCAGGCAGGAGGCAGGGACGGCCAAGTTCAAGTTCAAAATGGGTTCCGGTGAAAAACAAAAGCGAAAGACAGGAAGAGCTTCCCAACCATCCCTCCTCTTCTAGACGCTTGTCAGAGCAAGAGTGTGATAGTCTTAACGTTTTGGGGGCGGAGGAGGTGGGGTCTACAGGGCCAGCCCACGCTTGTGACCTTGCTTTTGCTGTAGAGTCAGCCAAGATACGAGTTTTTCATTTATTTGGAGGCACATTATTCTAAGCTCTTGTTTCTATCACAAGAACAATAATAACATTTTCTACAACAAGAAAAATAAAAAGCAATGAATCAGAGGTATAGGGGGTGGGGTCTGCTGCCCCCGAGCCAGCGTAGGCTGCAGTCACCTCAAGGACACAGAGACACAGAGAGCTGCATGCTTGTCTAGTCTCAGGATTCTAGGAGATTAATTGCAAGAATATTTATTTAGGCCGGGCGTGGTGGCTCAAGCCACCTAGCACTCTGGGAGGCCAAGGCAGGCTCAAGGTCAGGAGTTTGAGAACAGCCTAAGCAAGAGTGAGACCCCATCTCTACTAAAAAAATAGAAAGCAATTACTTGGACAACTTAAAAATACATAGGAAAAACTTAGCAGGGCATGGTGGCGCATGCCTGTAGTCCCAGCTACTCGGGAGGCTGAGGCAGGAGGATTGCTTGAGCCCAGGAGTTTGAGGTTGCTGTGAGCTAGGCTGATGCCACAGCACTCTAGCCCAAGCAACAGAGTGAGACTCTGTCTCAAAAAAAAAAGGAATATTTATTTAGCAAAATAAATACATTACGAAATAAACCCAAAAATATTTATTTAGCAGCCACTACGAAAGAGAGCTGGAAGGTCTATGGTAGAAGGGTGCTGTGAGCTACACATTGGTAGGACTGTTAATTTTAGAGGCTCTGTTTTCTCAGACACCCAAGACAAGGGCAGTGGGGCGGATGAGCAGCCACCGCGTCAGGGCAGGGCGTCACGCTTAGCTTTGGGATGGCACTTCCTGTCCAAGTAAGCGCTGTTGCTTGCCAAGGCATCTCAGATGCAGCGCCTGTTGCTTGCTAGTCGGCTGTAGAATTTTTCTCCTTGCTCTTTCTTCTTCCCAAGGGCTAGGCGAGGCCCAGCGTGGCCTGCTATGGCCTCACGTGTTCATTTGTGAGCAGGTACCACCCTAACTCACTGGCTCCCGAGTGCTTTCTCTTTCTCTCTCTTTTGCACTCACACATCATACACTTTGGTCACCATGACCCATCCTTCCATCCACCCAGTAATGGCAGACCAAGACCAGACCAGGGCAGCCCACTTGAGCAAGCGAGGCACGCCAGGGCGGGGCCGTTCTCAGGGAAGGCTGCTTAGGGGGCTCGACCTCCCCCTGCTCTGCTGTCCCAGGGTGAACAGCCTGGGTGCACCAACTCGCCAACTCACTAAACCGTATCAGTCACTTAGACCTGACTATGGGTGGCTGTGTTTCCCAGGAGTGGGAGAAAAATAGCGCCAGCAGAAAAGGGCCTACTGTTGAAGATGGAGCAAGACATGAAAAGAAAGGTGTCACACTCCTACTTACTGTCCTGGCACTCTTCAATTGCAGGTGACAGAAACCCCAAAGGGGGGATTGGCTGTGGGCTCACATACCCAAATGAAGGGGAGCCCCAGGAAGCAGCTCAACTCAGGGGTGGCTGGGCTAGGAAGCAGGGCACGGCTACGTGTCTCTGGGTCTGTCCCTTGGCCCCCTGCCTCTGTCTCTGTATCACTGGCTCTCCCTGCACGTTGACTCCTGACCTAGAGCGATCCGCCTGCCTTGGCCTCCGAGAGTACTAGGATTACAGGCGTGAGCCACCGCGCCCAGCCCCCTGAGCTAAAGTTTTTAAAACTCCGAAGAAGAACTCCAGTTGGTTTGGCTAAGATCATGTGTCCATTTCTGGACCAGGAGGGTGGGGTCCGTGTTTGCTCCAGCTCGATTCATGTGCCCCATCCCATGGTCCAGACCAGGATGAAGGTGTGGAAGAGCTGACCGGGGGATGGGCAGCCCCAATGCAAGTGCAAAGTCGGCCTGGGAGGAGGAACCATAGGTTCTGCAAAGAAAGCAGGTGAAATTAATTCTCTGAAGAAGGGGCAGGAGGTGCCATAGACAGACGAAACAGTTGAGGTCCGCTGCCATAAATCTGCAAACTTCAGTTGGTCGTGTAGCAGGCAGTCTGGGATGTGTGGCCAGCAGGTGTGCGTGACTGTTAGTAGGACTGTCAAACGTGGAAAAATGGCGACATGGGAAGTGCCTAGACGTCGGCAGTGTGTAATTATGTTATGGCTGAGAACTAAATAAAACTTTGCGGAAAGAACAGGAGGCAGTGTGGAGTAAAGCACGCAGCCGTAAACCATTTACATACTGCCCTGCTGTTTGACAATCCTTACTCTGCGACAGAGATAACTGAGTTTGCCTTCCTTGTTGACTGCTTGTGGGATTTCACCGGCCGATTCACCTGTTTGCTCATTGTTCTGTCATTCCTGGGCTTGAACCAAGGTCAACATTAGCCCCGGTCTCCCCACAGAATCATCCCTGATTCTTAAGGATGGTATTTTTATTATACCGCTTATGTCTGAAACCGCCCTTCAGTCTTTTTTGTTTTTATTTCAGCATATAACAGGGGCACAAATGTTTAGGTTACATGTGTTGCCTTTGCCCCACCTGAATCAGAGCTTGAAGCATGCAGATGGGAGTGAGGAGGAGGGGATGGGCACATACACGCCCTTCAGACTTGAGGGAATGATGTTTCTAGTGGAAATGGCTCTCTTGGATTCTTAACTCTGCAGACGAGACTTTGCTTTTGTTCAAAGCTAAGGAGCCTTAGCTTTGACAGTCTGCAGCGGGGTGTCTGATAATGGCCTCCCAAAGACACCCATATCCTAATCCCCGAACTCTGTGCATGTGTTGCCTTACATGGCAAAAGAGACATTGCATATGCGATTAGGTTAAGGATCGTGAGATGGGGAGATTATCCTGGATTAGACCTAATGGTATCACAAGGGTCTTTGTAAGAGGGAGGCAGGAGGGTCAGAGTCAGAGAAGGCAATGTGATAACAGAAGCAAAAATTTGTGTGTGTGTGTGTGTGTTCATGAGAGACAGAGACAGAGATTGGAAGATATTATGTTGCCAAGGAATGCGCCAATTTCTAGAAGTTGGAAAGGACAGGAGAAGGGTTCTCTCCTAGACCCCCCTGAAAGAAGGCAGCCCTGCTAGCTCCTTGGTTTTAGGACTTCTGACCTCCAGAATGGAAAGATAAATTTGTGTTGTCTTAAGGCACTAAATCTGCAGTAATTTAGTTTCCTACAGAGACAGTAGGAAACGAATACAGTTACCTTTCTGGAAAGCAACTTGGCAACATGTTCTAAGAAATATAAAAGACTATATGCCTTCTGACTCAGTAATTCTAGTTCTAGGATCCTCTCCTAATGAAATAATCAGATCTGTAGAAATACACTTATATATGAAGAAGTTCATTACCGTATTATCTGTGGTAGTGAGACCTTGGAACCACCCTAGGGCCCTACTGGAGGTGGTCTCGTCCCTATTGTAATTACAACATCGTTCAAATAAGAAGACACGACCCATTTAAGGATGACTGTCATCCCTTATGATGTTACTTGCTGTGTTGTGATCACAGGTAGGGATGGCCTGAATTAGGAAATGACTATGCTGACAGATTTGCCATCAATCTAGGAATTCAACAGATACTCACTGACCATGCTGGTACCGGGCCAGAGCTGCGGGTGCAGAGCAAAGGAGATATATGGGATTACGGGGAACAGCAAGTGTCTGGCTGTGACATTCAACACAAAGACTTATCGAAGAAGTTGATGTTCCTCTTAAACTTGAAGGATGGGTGGCTGGGTGAGGTGGCTCATGCCTATAAACCTAGCACTCTGGGAGGCCAAGGTGGGAAGATCACTTGAGTTCAGGAGTTCGAGACTAACCTGAGCAAGAGCAAGACCCTGTCCCTACTAAAAACAGAAACAATTAGCTGGGCATGGTGGTGGGCACGTATAGTCCCAGCTACTCGGGAGGCTGAGGCAGGAGGATCACTTGAGTCCAGGAGTTTGAGGTTACAGTGAGCTATGATGACACCACTATATTCTACCTGGGGCAACAGAGTGAGACTCTATCTCAAAACAAACAAACAAAAAAACTGAATCGTTAGGAATGAACTGCAGCTTAAAAGTCAATTCAGTCCTTTCTTCGTTTTGTGCACATGTAGTAACTGAAGGTGGAGATGTATCCTAGCTGTGCCCCAGGAATTCTGGAGGCTCTGCAGCCTGAAGCAGGACTAGCCTCTGCTAAAGAGCTACAGTCAAGAGCAAAAAAATGGGAATTACCCAATGTCCTTCAATGGATGAGTGGTACATCTATACAATGAAATACTACTCAGCAAGAAAAATGAACACTGAGGGCTGCACGATTCTGTAGCATTTAGGCCAAATGAAACTATGATGAAGAAAAGGAACAATTTTCTTTGTATCTCTGTCAATTTTTGCTTTATATTTTTAATTCTCTGTATTTTGGTGCATATAAGTTTATGAATGTATCTTCTTGGTGAATTTTTCCTTTTTAACTTCATGATCCCTCCTAATCATATTTTTAATGTTTTTCTCCAAATCTTCTTTGTTTGCTATCTTTATATGTTGACATCAACTTTCTTTCATTTCATGGTTGTCTGGTTTATATTTTTCTGTCTCCTTAAACTTTCATATGTCTTAAATGCTTTTAGGTTTATTTCTTGTAAACAACATATAGTTGGATTTTTTTAAAATTATCTAAAAGTATCTCTGAACAGGCAATTTAAACTTTATTTATTAAGACTACTAATATATTTAGTATATTTTTACAATGTTATTTTACATATTTGCTGTGCTTCACCTTTGCATTTTCCTACCTTCTGGACTTTCATTGAGTCGATTGTGTTTCCGTTATTTCTTCCTGTTGCACCCTAATGGTTTAGAAGTTATATATTACATTTCTATTATTTTAATGGTTTCTCTGATTTTTTTAACACATAGGTAAATTGAAAGTCTAATATCAGTCAATATCATTATCCTCCTTCCCAAATCGGAAGGATTTTGTGACACTTTGACTCTAATCTTTGCCCTCCCATCTTCCAAACTATTGTCAATTAGTATTATGGTGTTACTGTCTTTTCAACATTTCTCTTCCCCAATTTAGCCAGTAGGGTTATTATCTTGGACTTTGCACACTTTTTTGCTCTATTTCAATATTACAATTATACTTTTTGTAGTCCTAAATTATCCTATTCACTCCAGTTCTTGATTTCCTAATCTATAATTTGCATTGCTGCCCCTTTCTCAAGGTAGGTTGGCTGCTTGTGTGGATTGTAATTGTGAATTGGGTTGTCAGGGTGCCGGGGGGTGCTTTCCATGTGTGTTTGATTGTGCAAATGGCCTACAGAGTTTTGCTTTTTCCTCTGCCTAAATCGTATGTCACCATTTCTGCATTTGTTTTTATTTTAATTACTTGGCTTAGAATGCCCACTGTGCTTAAGTAGAATGCCACAGGCTTTGGTGGGCAGGTAAAGGGGCAGGATTTCCCCTGGTATGATGCCCCAAAATGCTATGAACTACCTAATGATGCCATATATGCTGTGAACTTAAAAAAAAAAAAAGGATGTGAAAGACTTCTCCACAGAACATTGCAACTGGTTTTTTGTTTTTGAGACAGAGTCTTGCTCTATCACTCTGGCTAGAGTGTAGTGGCATCATCATAGCTCCCAGCAACCTCAAACTCCTGGGCTCAAGTGATCCTCCTGCCTCAGCCTCCCGAGTAGCTGGGTCTACAGGCACACGCCACTGCGCCCAGCTAATTTTTTCTATTTTTAGTAGAGATGGGGTCTTGCTCTTGCTCTGGCTGGTTTTGAACTTCCAATCTCAAGTGATCCTCCTGCATTGACCCCCCCTGAGTGCTAGTATTATAGGTGTGAGCCACTGTACCTGGCCTGTATCTGATATCTTTTGACCTGCCAGATGGGGAGAAAAAGCCCAAACTGTATTTCTCTTGCCCTCTGGGTCTAGAGTTGGAGATTTTTCCTCCTTGCAGATGACAGCTGGGAAGAAGGGCCCTCAGTTATTCGACAAATAAAGGGTTCTGGTCTTTCAAACAGCCAGGGGAGGGAGGTAGGGAAGGGAGTGTGGGACTTGGCTTTTTAAAGGAGAGAGAGCCCTAACCTGGGAAAGGCATGGCCCTAGTTCTCCCCTTGACTTGGGGCTGGGACCGTGGTTGGGCTCCAGACGCCTTCTCTGTAAAATTAGGAGGTTGCAGTAGGGGAGCCGGAAGGACCCTCTGTCTCTGGCATCCAAGGTGGTCTCCCTGGGTGTGTTGGGTGCTGCTGAGGTCCCAGCAGCCCTGCATTCACAGTTGAACCAATGGGGTGCAGCCCCCTGGGCCTCTGGACCTGCACAGATGGGGTGCTGGAATCTATCAGCCCTGCTCACCCCCACACCCACGCACTACTTCTTGCTGATAACCCCACATTCCAAACACCCTCCCTCAGGAATTTTTCTCATCCTCATCTTTGCAGCCAACCCTGCCCCGTGTGCCAAGAAAATGCACCCTGCGTGTTCTGGACGTACCAAGGTGCTCCTGTTTGATGTTTGCTAACCTAGCTGGGTCTGCCTGGTGGGGGCAGGCCCTGTCTCCCTTAGAACTTCCTTTTATGGACACAAATCACTGACCTGGGCAGGCCTGTTCTAATCCAGGTCCGGCCTGGAGCTGCCTGTCATTTTGCTGGCCCAGTGCATTACCCTGGAGGCAGGCCCCGGGCAGTTGGAAAGTTGGAGCCCCTGGCGGTGCCGGGAACCTGCGCTTCCTGGGGCCTCCCCTTCGCCCTCCCCTGGGCCAACCTGTCCTCCCCACTCCACTTCCTGGGCATGACTCACAGGCAGCTCCCTGTCAGCAGGGCAGGGATGTGTCACTTTCTTGTGCTGGTGAGCCCCAGGCTGGCAGTGTCCCGCACCCCCACCTCGGACTCCTCTGGCCTGATTGACAAGGGCCTTGCAGTGCAGGGAGGCGTCGGTACCGATCCTCCGTGGGCTGAACTTCTTGCCCGGAGAGATGCTCTGTGTCCTCCCTGTGGGATGACTGGGAGGGACAGGGACTAGGACAGCCCATTTCATCTCATTCTCTGCCCCTCCTCCCGACACCTTTGGGCCTTTAGCAAACCAACACCCCACCCACCCTGGCCCCCACCCATGCTTCCCCCGACCCTCTGGCCTTGCCCGAAGTCCCTTCGTGGCGGCCCAGCCCTCCCTGCAGAGATGGAGGGGGCCCAGCCTCTCGAGCTGTCACTGAGAGAGTCGATGGCAGGCAGAGAGCCACTCCCATTGGAAACCTAGAACCACTGAGTGGAAATGAGGCTCAGTGAATGTTGCACGGCGACTGCTCTGGAGCGTCGTCCCAATTCTTTGTGACAAACAGGTGACACCTGGAGCCAGAGTCACCTGGGAATGGCTGTGATATCGGCTCCCGAGGCAGGTAGCCTAGGATAGCGGCGACTCCTGGCTCCGTCACGGTGCGAAGTGGGCAAAGCCCAGGCCTCCCACTGGCCCTGGGCAAATCCCTTTATTGAGGTAGGGACTGGGGCGAGGGCTCGTTCTATCAGGCCAGGGGACGTCAGTGGCCTTGGGCCCAGTTCTGAGGATCCCTCTTAAACCAGCCGGAAAGGCTGCCGGGAAGCGTCCAGGGAGGGCAAGGGTCTGGAAACGATGCCTTGAGAGAAGCGTCTGAAGGAACTGAGGTAGTCTGGGCTGCAGAAAGCCTGGAAGGGCAGAGGGACTGTTTCTAATAGTGAAAGGTCAGTAAGGTGGAAGTGAGACGGGTTTTGTTCTGTGTATCACGAGCAGACCCAGGAAGTTACAGAAAAATACATTCGGGCTGAATATAAAGGAAGGCTCTCTAATAATCAGAGCTCTGAGCAATGGCACAGTCTGCAAACACGGCGAGGTAGTGAGCTCCCCATCACTAGAAGAATTCAAGCGGAAGCTGGCCAAGCAGGGGTGCCCACACGGGCTGGGGTGTGGACCGTGGGATCTCTGGCTGCCCCTCTCGCCCTGAGCCTCCGTGATTGTGGTTTGGGTCTAGCCTGCCCTGCTTCCAACTCCTTGGTGCCAGATCTTCACCTTCGTCATCGCAGACTTCGTGCCCTGAATAAGGCGGAGGCCCAGAGCCCCGCCCGCGCCTGGTCCGGTGGGCTGGTGACCGCTCTTGGCAGAGCCCCTGCCACGTGCCGAGCTGGCACCGTCACGTGGCGTTCCTTGGACGTGTTTATATGCGGATTCTTACTGGCCACTTCACCCACCCCCAGTTCCGTGGGCCACGATGACTCTCCCCAGCGCTGCAGATGAGGAAGTGAGGAAACGCGCAGGCCACCGCAGGGCTAAGATTAGACCCAGAGCCCGGGCCCCAGGTCCCAGCACGCGTGCGCATGCGCGGCTGCCCTCAGCCAGGCCCAGGGCGTCCTACCTGTGCACAGGCTGGCGCGGGACCCTCTCGGCAGCTCGGCGGTAGCTGCATGACTGCCTCCGTTTTGCAGAGGAGGAAACCAAGGCTCAGCATAGTTGGAAATGTGTCTGTGCAGGACCGGCCGGTGACAGAGCCACGGCTTGCCCCCAGCTTGCCGTGTGCAGGGACTCCCGCCAGGAGCCAAAAGGTGCATCCCGCGGGCACCCGGGGACGCCACTCCAGCTCCCATGTGGCTGCAGCGTGAACCTCAGGGACTCGGGCCAGCGCCGTGCAGTTCCGCACTCCTGGCTGAGTGGCGGCTGCCCCCATAGATTCCTGGCCTTGTGCTGAATACAACCTCGGAAAAGCGTGTAACATGCTTTTTCCAGTCTACAAGGACCCTGTAACTCGAAAAGGTAAACATAACACATTTGCAATAAGCCAGATGTGCCGAAAAGGGAGCAAGAGCTCACCTTTCCAAGGGACATGAAGAAAAGCTTCCTGACAATGAACTTTGAGGTGGGCTTTGCAAAATGGGGCCTTAAAGGGGCAGAGACATGGGTGTGGGGGCGGGGAGACATCACACTCAGTGCCGCAGGGACCCAACGGAGTTTTGCCACGACTTCTTGAGCTGTGGTTAAGCAAGCATTATTGACTCGTCCACTTCCTCTGCCCACCTGTGGACAGCCCCAGGCCCAAACAGAACTTTGCAGCCCAACTTTCTCATCCTGACTAGATGAATGGCGCTCCCGGCGTGCTCCTGCTGTCTCGAGAAGGTTGTAGGCACCATCCGCTGTCAGAGCTGGTCCTTTCAAAAATTTCACTGTGTGTGCTCAGATGTTTCAAACAGGACTTCCTGTCTCCCTTGCAGATATAGGCTCAGCCACAAGAAATTTACATATTGCAAAGACTGACCGTGCCAGGGGTTCCCCCTTGAGACACCTTCACCGCCTGGCCCTTCTGTCTCCATATTCCTTATTGTCGCCCCATGCTGGGGGAGGCTCTAATTATTCCCGCCAAAATCAATGCACTGGCCACCAAACTGCTGCCACCATGGCCTTTTCCTGCAAATCCATGCCCCGTGCAGAGCTGTGGGCAGAGTCACCTTTATAAACCCTGCATGTTTCAAGGACTGCTTAGCAAGCCTCGGACTTCCCCACAGCTCTGCCAACAGCCGTCTGGCCCTCCTCTTCTTGTTTACAAACCTACCCAGCCTTGAAGGCCCAGCCCAAGTACTGCCCTCCTGATGAGGTAAACTCCCTGTGTGTGATTCTGTTCCCGCTTCTCTTGCACTTCGCTCACTGTGTGATATGGCATCACTTTGCAGAGAAGTCCGTCTTCCCCATTGGCTGTAAGTGCCAGCATCATTCTTTACTCCCTTGGTAGTGTCTCTTGTCTGCCCAGTGGGTGGGTGCTCAGCAGTGTTTGTTGAATTGATTGTAAGCCAGCCTCTGCAGTACGACCCAGGCTGAGAAAGACATAGGAGACCCACCACCTTAACCCTGGCATCTTTCTAGGGGAAAGGAAACAGCAAAGCAAGAACAGGGACCTGCCCGAGCCCTGGCTGCTTCGCTCCACAATGTGACAAAGTCCTCCATCTGTCCTTGAGAGACAATGTGGTGTACTGGTTAAGGAAGTAGGAACCACATCTGCCATTTCCTAGTTCAGTGACACTGAGTCACTCTAATCACCCCTTGCCTCAGTTTCCCCATATGTAGCATGGCAGGAGAATAATACCAACCTCTTTGCTTTGTTTTGAGGATTAAGTAAGTTACTATTTGTAACTGGCACATTGCAAATGCCTAGTAGATGTTTATTGTTTTAAGGTTATTATTACGAATAACCTGTGCTCCCTCCCAGAAGGCAAAACCAGGAAGGCCTGAGATGACCCTCGTGGTGGAGACTGCTGGGCTTTGTTGTTGGCAACTTCCCTTCCTGTCGGAGGCCACAAACTGGCCCTCCGAGAACTCAGATAGGAAATAAAGCAATGAAGAACTTCAGACTTAGCAGTTCTGAGAGGAGGATTCCAAACACCACCACTAGTCATACCTGATGTTTTTACAGTGTTTTCTGTTGACACTCCCCAGAAATACGGGGGCTCTGGCAGCCAGCCCTGGCCCACCTGCCCCATCTCTCCTTTACGCTACATTCCAATGAGCTTTTTTGTCAAATGACACAACCACCCACCTGATACTTCACTTCCTGGGACCAACCGGAAGTCTGAAACCCGAAGAAGCAAACTGTGGCTGTTGAGTCTTAGGGTGCCCCAAGTCACAGCCCAGATGATCTCAGGGAACTCCATTCCATCCCTGACCTGAGAGTTAGTTCCAGAGGACAGATTGGCCCTCAATACCTCCCGCGCCCCCTCCCTCTCTCCCTACCCCAGGGGCAGGCTGTCTGCTTCTCTTAATGCAAGGCTTTAGACCAGTGTCCCCATTCCCAGCTCCTTAGGTTTTGTGCTAACCTAGTTTGTCTCCTACGTAACCAGCACAATCACCCGGGCAACATCTCAATTCTAGATTTGGGTTCTCAGGGTTCTGGTGCTGGTGGGTCAACCTTTGCCTAAGTAACTTTAGAAAGTCCCTTTGACAGCCAGGTCACGATCTGCCGAAAATCCTGGAGTCACTTCCAGGCAGGAGCTGAGCAGGCACCTGGGCACAGCAGAGACTTCTAGCTGTCTGCGTTTCCCCCTCACCACCTGACCTCTCACCCAGGAAGGTATTTCCCCAGCAGGTTCCTGCGTGGCCACCACCGCAGGGTTAGTCTTTGCAATATGCAAATTGCTTGTGGTGGAGCCCGTGTCTGCAAGGGAGGCAGGAAGTCCTGTTTGAAACATCTGAGCACACGCAGCAAGGGTTGGGAAAGGACCAGGTCTGAGGCTCCCACTGCCAGTGTGTCGAGGGTGGGTGTGGGGAGGGTGCAGGGAGGGTGCGGGGAGGGTGGGAGCTGCAGCCTGAGACACAGAACTGCACTGAGAGAGGAGAGGAAGGGGCAGGAGGAGCCCGTGCTCTGGCCCACCCGGCATTTTAACCCTCACTTTGAGGAGGTAGAAGGTGCCTGAGATCAGGGTCTCAGAAGTTCTAGAGAGGTCTGACCTCTTCCATGTTTGGTGGCTCTCTGGGTTAAAAAGAAGAAGAAGAAATACCCAAATAGGGTAGCAAATATTATGATGTAGTTTAAATGTTTATTTCCACCAATTAATAGTTTTAAACACACACACACTGATGACATGAATGGACTCATTTGGAAATAATGTCAAGGGCTTTTTGTCCTGTGAGACGTGAGGCAAGTGGCCGTCCTGGCTTTGGGAGTTGCCCAGCCCTGCCTGAGAGACCCTCTGGGATCGTGAGGGACCAAATAGCCAGTGTGCCACGTCCAGGCACCCAACTGTCCGTTTTCAGCCAAGTGTCCATTTCAACAAGGAGGCGGGCTAGGGCCCCAGGACGATAGGCTCCCCATTCTCAGTCACCCCAGGTCGGCCCCTGCAAGTGGGAAGCTCCTGCCAGGGTCTCTTGGATTCCTCGTTGGGGGCCCACAGAAGACGGTGCAGCACAAACAGGCCCAGGCTGGCCTGTAGTGGGGACGGGATTGGCCTTCCTGTGCTGCCCTTGTTCCCGGCTGCCAGGTGGCCTAGACGATCCTTCTACTCTGCCGTGGGGTGAGTGGGTGACAGTGACGTGACTCCTATCAGAGCTGATGCGGGGAGGGAGGAGGTGAGAGAGGGAAGCTATTTCCCCAAACACACGGCCCTCTCTCTGCATCCCTTCCCCTGACAAGGCCTCCCTCTTTGACCACACTCTGGTCAGGCCCCCTGAACCCTCTTCTGGACTCCCCATCCTTGGCCTGCTAAGCCCAGCTCAGCAAAGACCACCCCCACGTCCCCACCCTGCCATCGTCACTCCCTGACCAAGCTCCTCTTAGTAATTGTCCACGTGCTGACCCCTCATTCTGCCCATTCGCCCTAAGTCCCCAGCTGCCCCCACTTGTGGCCAGAGTAGAGTTCAGTCTCTCTCCCATACTGCAATGGGCTGGAAAGAGATCTTCCTGCCTGTTTAACTCCAGCTAGCAAGATTTTTCTTTGTGCTTCTATGTGCAAACACATATTAACTCGTAACATAGACGCTTAACAAACCCTCCAGTTCTACCCAGCAGCCTCACCGTCTTTCCTGCTCTCAGAAAAGATGCTTGAAAGGGATATTCAGGTCCAGGGAGAAGAAAGCCATCATCCCACCTGGCCATGGGAGCCACTGGGGCCATGTTCTGCCCTATCAGGTGTCAGTCCCCTGGGGGGGGGCAGGGCTGGAGAGAGCACCCACCCGGGGAGTGTCTCCCGTCCCTGGGCCTCCTCCCTCCCACCCTGGAAAAGGGCTGCTCTAACCCCGGTTCCTGCAGAAGCATTCTCTGTCATTAGAGGCGTTTCTCGGCATATCTATTTTGGAGCTGCAGCTGGTTGCTTCTCAGAATAAACAGAGCTGTGATATCGGGTTAAAAGAAGAAAGGAATATCATCTCCTCTTTAGGCCCTCCCTCTTCCCAGTGTTTTCCAACCTCTACTTCCCTCTTCCTAGAGGCCTCTCCTAGGACGGCTTCCTCTATACCCCTGCCCTGCTGCCTGCTCTCCTGCTGCCACCTCCCAATCACAGGACCCCTGAACAGGTGTGTAGGGCACCTGCGATGGCCGGGCCTTGCACCAGGCTTAGTGGCTGCAGGGCTTCCTACCTGCAAAGAACTTGGTGCCAAGTGACACAGGAGTTCAGGTATTAAGAACTCGAGTCAAAGAGTGTAAGGCCTGGGCCAGCCCCTCCTGCTCCGATGAGGCAACTGAAGTCCCCACCAGGGACGTGTTGGGCTCAGGGGCTCAGAGCTCAGGTAGGAGCCGGAACACCCTGACTGTGCAGTTTTCCTCATACCTTGGCATGTCATGAGCAAAACGGTCGTGTCGTAGTGAAGTCATTGAAATGGGCGCTGGGTACGGCAGGGGACAGAAGGAGAACTCAGACCATTGTCTTCAACAAGCGGATGTGCGGTGCAAGAAGTGGCTCCTAGGAGAGAGCAGGGAAATGGGGGAAGCTTCCCAGACACCCGAGGGTGGGACGACTGATCTCTCTAGAGCAAATGAAGAGACTTGCGTATGTGGCCACTTTAAAGCTGAGTTATTCGTCCATCATTTTTGTACCTTCTCTTACTGGTGGGTCTGATGGGGCTTCAGGGGTCAGGCAAGCCCCTCACCTGGGCTCAGGTCTCTCTGGAGCCCTTCCCCTCTCCCACCCCTGTCCCGGGCTTGGTGTACTCTCCTTTTGTGAGCTGTGACTGGCTTCCCCCCGGCCACCTGCTGTGCGGCTTCACCCACGTGGCATTCAAGAGCACTGCGGAACACGAAGGTGGTCATTCTTGGAAATCCAGCATGTGGCCTCAAACCTCCTTCCTCCCCAGGCTGAAGGCGGCCAGCCTCCTCCCGCTGTGTAGTCTTGCCTGTTGGCCTGCGAGTCACACCTGCCAGACTGCCCCATTATCAGAAACCAACTCTAAGAACAGAGGGTGAACTGAGACTCCGAGGTGGGTTTCCTCTCTTGGTTTTGTCTTACTTTTAAAGATGAAACTGTGATTAGACTCCCAAATTAGTCTTTAGAAAACCTCAGTTTACGGCTCAGAAGCAGAGCTGTCAGCCTGGGGGGGCGTGGGGTGGGCACGGGCTTCTCAAGGGCAAAGCAGCTGCACTCTGGGCATTCCCATCAGCTCGGACAGTTGTCAGTGTGAATGCCAAGGTCAGGCACTGGAGGTGGGCCTGGCTCTTCCATGCACACTGACCGGGGCTTGGCGTCAAGAATATGGGTTCTGAACTCAAGTGACTCAAGTGACTTGAGTCTGGGAAGGACCTGGGCACGTGCATATGTCCTGCAAGGGGAAGGGGATGTCATGGGATTACATAAGAAAGCATATGTGCATTGCTTAACCCCACGCCTGACGCCAAAAAGTGCTCACTAAACGGTAGCTGTTATTGTCTTATACTCAACACTAGAAATATGATATAAATAGCCAGTGGTGGTGGGAAAACTGTCCCCTCCAATTAGGAGGTAACCAAACAACTGGAAGGAACTGGCCTTGGGCAAATGGCTTGGAGAGGCCTGGAAGGTCTTCCCTGCTCACCACCTTGGATATGTTTATCCCAACCGACATTTAAAAATTAGAGATTTCATATAAGAATTCTCATGAAAAACCAGAGTGGTTCCAGGGAGGGGTCACTTTCCAGGCAGGGTGTGCTTTTCCCTCCTTCAGGCTCGAAGTAGGAAAGACCCTACTCCTACTAGAATCTTCTAGAGTCACAGAAGAGTGAAAAGTAGACCTCTCGGCTTCTGAAGCACAATGAAGGAAGCAGGGGTGTCAGCTGGGAGAAGAAAAGTCTCCAGGGAACCCAGAGCTGCTGCTTATAAAAAGCCGAAGGGACGTCATAGAGGTATTGAAGCAATTCTGCATGTCCCCAGAGGGCAGAAGCCCAAGCAGGGACCCGCAGCTGTGAGGAGGCAGGTTCGTGGTGAGCATAACGCACTCTTCTGGCTCCTTGGAAGGAGAAACGCCTGGTGCGTGGGCAGTGAGGCCAGGGCTGGGCAGTGGGCGGTGGGGCTGCAGAGACAGTTGGATTGTCAAATCGAAGGTTTTGGTGTCGGGGCAGTGCCTGTGGACAATGGGAATGTTTGCACAGCACACGAGAGGTAGACTGGAAGGGGTGTGGACCCCCAAGGGGACTGCATTGAAGCCCAGAGGTACGGGCCATGGCAGGCCTGTTTGGAGGGTACCGGGATCTGTTCTGTCAGGTATGGTGAGATGCACGGGTGCAGAGACAGCTGTCGAGAAGCCGTCATAAAATAAGGCGTCATAAAATAAGGCGTTTATACATGAAGAGCATATAACAGGAGCCACGGCACGCCGCGCAGGGATGCACGGAGAAGCTCCAGGGTCAGTCACAGGGCAGAGGGAGCGAGGGGAACATGGGCAGGAGCCTTTACTGTGGTTTCCTGGGGAAGGTCCATGCGGCAGAGGGAGCAAGCTTAGCATTTGCTGGTGCGAGTGATTGCAGCAGGCTCTGGGGCCTGGGAGTTGTCGCCCGTTGCCGGGACCTGGTCCTGGGTGGTCAGAACAGCTGGAGATGGCCCGGAGTGCGAGAGCCCCCATAGAGGAGGGGGTTGGGGAGGGCTGTGCATGGGTGCGCTTGCATATGAATCAAGCACCTGTCAGGAATCCCCCAGGCAGGGCTGTTCTGCTAGGGTCAGCAAGGCCCCAGATGTCACAGCACTGAATATAGACACTAAAAGACGTGGTTATTACAAGGCCCTGACAGCTGAGGGGATCAGTTTCTCCAGATGTGCAGGAGGGAAACACTGGCTGGGTGATGTCTGCGTTTCCTTCGGGGCCTGAGGTGCTGTAAGCCTAATAGCACATTGAGCTGGGAAGGACCTGAGAGTCCACCCTTCCTCCCTCTTCCAACAGAGGGGACCTGAGCCCAGAGAGGTGAGCCAGCGAGATCACAGTCTCACAGTGAATTGTTGAGCGGGGCCTGGAGCTCAATGCTTTCCTGCCATGCCGTGAGGTTGGAAGGGGCTGGCGGGCACGGGCTCGTCATCTTCTTCCACGAGAGTCTACTGGGCTCAGGAGTGCCTCGCTGGCATCCTTGGGGGTTCCCGGGGCAGTGTGGCGTTGGGGACAGTCACACAGTCCCTGCCAGACCAGCAAGGCCCTCCCAGCTGCCCCTGCCCTGCCCTGGACACATACAGAGCTCAGAACCCAAGCTCTGAGAGCTGGGGTACAGCCTGGATGAGGAGACCTCCATCCGGTCCCAGATGTGCCCTGGACCAAGTGTCAGACTTGGGCAGCTGATTTTCCCTCCCCGGCATCTATATTTCTAATGATTTCCCCCTGGGGAAACCCCAGGTTCTAGAAACCCCCGGACTGGATGATCTCCGAGACCCCTTCCAACGCTAAATCCCACGATGCTCTGATCGACTGTCTTGAGGCCACGAGCAACTAGGCCGAGAAGGGCTGGGGCCGTGTTTTTTCCCTGGCCCTCGAGCCTCTCCCGTGGCAGCCCCTTCTTCCTCCTTGAGCTGTAGGTCAGAAGTGCCGGCGTCCACTGGAGGCCGGTTTAGCATTCTACCCGTGCGACCTGTTTATTCCCAGAAGGGCCGTGGGCTGTGGCAGCAAGCGGGGCGCCTGTGTTCCCGAGCCTCCATCCCCTCTGCTGGCACACAGCCACGCAATTAGGCGCTTGACAAACGATGGCAGTGTTGACAGCCGAGAATAGAACCTGAGAGTGGGAGGTTAGTCTGCTCAGCCCCTGCGGGGGGGACCAAGGGGGTTGGAGTTGCCACCTCGGCTCAAGGAGGAGCAGAGGCCAGAGCTCAGAGTGGCCTGGGCGTGGGACAGGAGCCACGCATGTGGGCTGCAAGGCTGTGGGAGAGGGTACAGGGGCACGTGACCCTCAGAGCCCATTCACGTCTAAAATCCTGAGAACCGGAGACCTGGACCCAGCGAGCAGGGAGCTACGGAGCAGGTCCAGGCATATCAGGGCAGGTCCAGCAGGCTTGGCTGTCCCCCCCACCCAGTGCCCTGGCCTCCTGGGAGACAGACTGGTCTTTGGAGGCTTCCATTGGCCATCACCGGTGTCAGCAGATCTCATCCAAACTGATTCCTTCAGGCTTCTTCTCGAGGTTGAGAGTAAAATGTGTCTGAGCAGCAGGAGTCCTGGTATGGAATGATCTGGGAACACCCCCCAAAACCTCATGATCCTCCACAATCCTGTGTGTAGCGCCAGAGGCTGGCCGTGCAAAGCGGGAGTGGCATCGGTGTGACCACGCCTGGCTGCTCCAGAGGCCGAGCTGGCCCTGCAGGTAGAAACTGTAGACAAAGCCCTTCAACACATCGAGACCTCTTCAGTACTGAAATTGGCCCAGAAATGGAACGGGCGGGTTATTTTTGACACAATGGCTCCCTGTCATTGAAATAGGCACCAGAGGAGGAACCAGAGAAATTTGGACAATTCGGTGGTCACAACCGACACTTGGCGTAAGAGATTTGTCGTTTACTAAATACATTATATACGTTATTTTCACCAATCTTCAAAAACAGTTCTAGGAAACATAGTGTTAGCATGCCCAACTTTTGTGGGCAAGCACACTGAGGTTCAGGATTTGGCCCGGATGGGGTGACTGGGCCAGGACAGACCTCTAAAGCTGTGCTTACGCCACGCCCCGCGTGAGGGGACCTTTGACCACCTGGACTTCCTTTGGTCACCATGGGAGGTTCTAGCCCTGCTTGCGTCACCTCGGAGTGTGGTCTTAACCCTTTCTGAGTGTCTCCTGCCCGTGAGGGACGAACACCGCCTCCAGAGACAGGAGGGAAAGGAAGGCTAGTGCCCTGCAAGGGTGAGGGGAGGGTATTTTTACTGAAGGTCGCCGTTAAAATGTAGACGCCATTTCTGGGCAGGTGAGCGCATTGGCTCAGCCTGGGAGAAGCTTCTCACACAAGTGCAATCCACAGGCTGCAGGGCAGGTGTCAGGTGGAGAAGTTTCTGGAAAACATAGACCCCTTCCTCTGCTTAGCTCTGTACCTGGCGCCGTGTGCACGGCCAGTCTGTAAGGGGTCACCGGGACGCCGGCTCCCACCGGGGCTTTACTCCGGGAAGACAGACCCAGTGGCGAATGCTCAGGTTCCTCAGCCCTGTGGTTGTGTCCCCCTCCAAGGGGACCCTTCTGTGTCCCCTGAAAGTGAGATCTCAGCCCTGTGTCTTTGGGAAGTCACTTAACATCTCTGGCTTCAGTTTCTTCATCTGTAAAATAAAGGAAGTAAAAACTAACCATCTGTAATTCCCTTCAGCTCTGGTTCCCACCATGGCGAGTTTATAATCTTAGTCAATGTTTTTACCCTTGTCAGTATCTCAATATCTTAGATTTTATATCTTTTCCTTTCCTTCCTAACCACCTTCCTCTCCCTCACATTGTTTCCTCAGCTCTCTCCCATCTCCCTGAACAGCCCAGGTTCAGGAACAGCCCAGGAAGATTTCAGCTACCAGAATTTGAGATCCGAGAGGGCACTCTGGAATGCACCCGCCCTAGTCCGGTGGCTTTAAGGAATCCTAGGCCGCTGCGAGATGTTTTGGGGGAATTTTTGCAAATGTTGAACCGTTTTCGGCCAAACGGTGAGAAATTAAACGGCTGCAGGAACTGGGCTATCACTTTAAACACTTTGACATAGTCACACTCGAGACGTTGATGGAAAAACATTCCTCTCACTTCAGCCCCTCACTTTTTAGATAAGGGAAACCGAGGTCAGGCGGATGAAGTGACTTGATCCAGTTATCTGTGTAACTCCCTGGGATTTCAGTTGGATGTCTTCGAAAGAATGTAAAACCTTACAATTTTGGTGATTGTGATTGTGTGTGTGTGTGTGTGTGTGTGTGTAAGGTAACCAGAAAATTCTCAGTAGATGGAAGAATAGAACTTGGTTCCTTCTGGCTCTCATGAAAACCAGGCTGTGGACGTGACCCCCACAGTCCCCTCCCACCCACTCTGGCTCTCCCCCTCCCTGCTGCCCGCCTTATGTCTGCGGTGGAGTGAAGCTGTGAAGTAGGTTGCTGTTCTTTTTTCTGACTTCCTGTGTGCCTCAGAAACCTCAATGAACAAAGAGCTAAAGGAAGAAAGGGCCCGCAGACCGTTATGCCAAACATAGACGCACATCCGACATGGGGGAAGCTGGATTCACGATTTTTATAGCAATAAAACCCAGAATTCGGACTACCCTATTGCTACCCTGGCTGCCAAGGAACACCCGAGCTCGGGGCTGGAAGTAGGTCTTAGGATCCTCGTTCTCTTTTATGTTGAGTCTAACATATCTCAAGAGGTAGCCAAAGTGATTGTTTAGAAATAGTCATCATCGAAACCAAGCTGACATTAAAAGGGAAAACTTTCCTTTCCACCACAACTGTGTTAATTTCTCTATTTTCGCATGCACAACTCGGTGGTAACCATGGGAGCACGTCTGGGTGGGAAATATGCACTGAATCTTTGGAGTTTTGCTATAACCTCCCTATTATGCCTAAGTCGTCTCCCTATTAATTACTTTTTAGGACAGACAAGAATTCATTTGTGAGCCAGGCTCTGTACCCGGGTGATAACGGGACCTTAGGGAAAACCCGTTCCTTTTTGTGGTCGATGTTTTGATGGCGTGTGGCTGAGTTTTCTATCCATAAACTCCCGTTCTCAGGGCCTTGCTACCCGAATTCTGTTCCGCAGGGGACTCTAACGATCATTTCTTTCCCTGCCCATCCTTGGCTACCAAGGGTGGCTCTCAGTTTAAATTTCTGACTTTGGGTCCATGAGACCTTTTTCTTCCCTGGCTCTTTTAAAAGGATAACAGTAATTTTGTTATCTTTCATGCTCGGGAAAATTTCAGTTGGGTTTCCCCTTTGTATTTCATTTTTTTTTGTAACCAGGGGAAAAAACTCCTGCTACAGTTTGAGTAGTGCTTGGCAAGACTGCCAGGGAAGAGCTATCTGTTCAGGAGTTTCTTGCCGCTGGGCTCAGGGTTTCCCTACTTTGGAACCATCGTAGCTGGGATTTCAAAAGACCAAAGTTCCCCCACATTTTCTGAGCTCTGCCTAATGGAAGCCACCCATTTCTTCTTTCTACCCATTTCCCAATAAAGGGCTTGGGTAACAACAAGAAACTAAAACAGAAACCACTGCTACATTCTGAAATAAGAGGCTCGGAGACACCCAGGAAGGGCCCGCGCTTAATTGTGGCTATCCGGGATCCGCCGCTACACTGAACATTTCTCGAATTCTCGAACCCCACTCTGGTAGGGAGGCCTGCAGCTGGGGAATTGGGGTCTCAGCTAAGAGGCTTCACAATTTAGTTCTCTCGGTTCTCACAGTGAGTTAGGGACCAAACCCGTGTCTCTTCACCCTCATTGGGTGGGTGTCAGAATCACCTGAGATGTTGGGGGGGTGGGGAAATGGGGAAATGTTGTTCAAAGGGGACAAAGTCTCTTTGATATAGAATGAGTAAGTCCTAGAGATCTCATGGGCTGCAGGAGGACTGTGGTTAGTCACACTGTATTATAGACTTGAAATTTGCTAAGAGAGTACATCTTTTTTTAAGTTTAGTAATTTTTAAAATTGACACATAGTAACTATACGTATTTATGGGGTGCAGAGTGATATTTCAATACATGCATACACTAGGTAACGAGCGGCTCAGGGTAATTAGCATATTCATCTCCTCAAACATTTCTCAGTTCTTTGTGTTGGAAACATTCAAAATCTTCTCTTCTAGCTATTTGAATATATACAATAAATTATTGTTGACTATAATAATTTAGTCACCCTATGGTGCCGTAGAACATGAGAACTTATTCCTCCCATCCAGCTGTAACTTTGTAACTATTAACTATCTTCTCCCTATCTCCCCTCCTCCCTTTGTTTCCCAGACCCTAATAACCACGATTTTCTCTACTTCTATGAGCTCCACTTTTTTTAGCTTCCACATATGAGAACATGCTGTATTTATCTTTCTGTGCCTGACTTACTTCACTTGACATAATGTCCTCCAAGCGCATCCGTGCTGCCATGAATGACAAGATTTCATTCTGTTTTATGGTGGAATAATATTCCATCGTGTTTATAGACCACATTTTCTTTATCCATTCATCTGCTGATGAACACTTAGGTGGATTCCATATCTTCACTGTGGTGAACAGTGCTGTGGTAAACATGGGGTGCAGATATCTCTTCAATATACTGATTTCCTTTCCTCTAGATAAATACCTAGTAGTGGGATTCCTGGATCATATGGTAGTTCTATTTTTAGTTTTTTTGAGGAACCTCCATACTGTTCTCCATAATGGCTGCACTAATTTACATTCCCACCAACAATATATAAGAGTTCTCTTTTCTTGTCATCCTCACCAGCATTTGTTGCTTTTTGTCTTTCTGATAATAGGCATTCTAACTGGGGTAAGATGATATCTCATTATAGTTTTGATTTACCTGTCTCTGATGATTAGTGATGTTGAATATTTTGACATTTATGTATTGGCCATTTGTATGTCTTCTTTTGAAAAATGCTTTTTCAGATCCTTTGCCCATTTTTTCATCAAATAATTTGTGTGCTTTTTTTCTTTTTTTACTGTTTAGTTGTTTTGAGTTCCTTGTACATTCTAGATATTGGTTTCTTGCTAGATGAATAGTTGGCAAATATTTTCTCCCATTCTACAGGTTTTTCCTCCACTCTGTTGATTGTTTCCTTTGCTGTGCTGAAGCTTTTAGTTTGATAAAATCTCATTTGTCTATTTTTGCTTTTATTGCCTGTGCTTTTGAAGTCCTACCTATAAAATCTTTGCCCAGACAAAATGTCCTGAAGCATTTCCTCCATGTTTTCTTCTAGTAGTTTTATAATTTTGGGTCTTACATTTGATCCATTTTTGAGCTGATTTTTATATGTGGTGAGAGATAGAGGTCTAGTTTCATTCTTCTGAATATGGATATCCAGTTTTCCCAGAACCATTTATTGAAGAGACTGTAAATTCCCCAATGTATGTTCTTGACATCTTTGTTGAAAATCAGTTGTCTGTAAATACACGGATTTATTTATGGATTCTCTGTTCTGTTCCATTGGCCTATGTGTCTGTTTTTGTATCAATACCACAATGCTTTGGTTACTACAGCTTTGTAGCATATTTTTAAGTCAGTAGTGTGATGTTTCTAGCTTTGTTCTTTTGGTCATGGTTGCTTTAACTATTTGGGGTCTTTTGTGGTTACGTATAAATTTTAGAATCTTTTTAAAATATTTCTGTGAAGAATGTCATTGATATTTTAATAGGGATTACACTGAATCTGTAGATTGCTTTGGGTAGTATGGTCATTTGAACATTATTAATTCTGGCAATCCATGAACATGGAATGTCTTTCCGCTTTTTGTGTGTGTCCTCTTCTATTTCTTTCATCAGTGTTTGCAGTTTTCAATGTAGAATCTTTCACCTCCTTGGTTAAATTTATTCCTAGGTATTTTATTACCTTTTGTAGCCATTGTAAATGGGATTGCTTTTTTAACGTTTCTTTTAGCTAGTTTGTTATTGGTGTATAGAAACAGTACTGATTTTTATATGTTGAATAATAATTAGCTTATTATATATGTATATCAAAACATCATGCCATGTACCTTAAATATATACAATTTTAGTTAAAAATTTTTTTGTATTTAAATTTAATTTTATTTCTTTATTTTTATTTCAGCATATTATAGGGGTACAAATGTTTAGGTTACGTGTGTTGCCTTCCCCCCACTTCCCCCCAGAGTCAGAGCTTTAAGCATGTCCATAAGAATCACTTGGGATGTTATTTAAAAATACAGAGGAGCTGGGCCCCACCCCAGGAGATCTCCATTCAGCAGGTGGGGTTAAGGCTTGAGAGATATTTACAGTATATATCCTGATGATGCCAACATGCATGTAGACACGGCAAAGAACCCATAGGACCAAGTGCTGGTCGAGGTTCTAATGGTACCTTTTTTTACCCTTAGAATCCAGAGCCCCAGGGACATCACCCTGGGCTGTCTATGGGATATCTGTGGGATGCAGCCTCCTTGGTGGGCAGCTACTGCCAGAGTCCCCACTACTGCAGGTGTGGCAGTAAAGAGCCCACACCTGGAGCCCTTCCAACTCCACTGGAATCACAGTTCTGCCCTCAACGTGCTGTGTGATTTGTGGAAAGTGACTTTGCCCTGCCTCAGTTGCCGCATCCATGAGATGGGGGTACAGTACCCACCTGTGGGATTTTGTTAGGATGGAATGAGCACATGGTGTGTGGGAAGCGCTGGCCCAGGGTTGGGCTAGGGAAGCGCTCGGTGTTACCTGCTGTTATTTCTCAGAAATGAGCCCTTTGGCAGGCATGGAGGAGTGGAGGAAGAGGATGTGTGCTCAAGGTCTCAGAACTGGAGAGGGAACCAAGGTCACAGAGAACCCCAAGGCCACTCTGGGCTCTCAGAGAGCTGTCAGAGTGGAGGATGGCTTTCTGCAGTCCCAGCCTTCTCTAGACAAGTTTCACTGAAATATCTCCCTACCCTCTTTCCCCCAATCCTGATTTTGGAGAGGACCCAGAAATCCAGATGAACTTCAGGCCCCTCTTTGCTCCTTCATCTGGCTTTGTGGCGAGAAGATTGGCAAGTTCCTGCAGGTCACGTGAAGAGCTCGGAAAACAAGCCCGTGTTAGAGAAGGAGCTTGAGCCAGACGCACAGACTTTCATCCACGTGGAGTAGTCTTCACATATTTTTAAAACATATTTAACCAATATCACAATAGTATAACCAACATAGCCTAAGATCTTTAGCTGCATGTAATTCTGAATGTAGAAGTCTTTTCATGTATTAAATAGTTCTAATCAGTATGTAAATTCCATTCACTGTCACTTAACATTTTTATATAAATCTTTCCTTCCACTCTCCTCCTCCTATTTTTATCATAGTTTATCATTATTGATATTCCTTAGATTCCCCCAAGCATTTGGTTTTGACTCTCATTATTTCACTCTTATAGCTAGTACAGCCATGAACATCTTTGTGCAAATGATCCACACCCCCTCGCCTTAAGATATATGGAGTGCATTTCTCAAAGTTGGGCAACCAGATCAGCTCATGTGAGTTATTTTGGGTTTAATCGGCTAGCTTCAGAAAACCAGTTCTGAGCTAACTGGCAATTGTGCCAGTTGCATCTCAAGTCCATGAACATAAGATTCTATTATTTTCTTTCCTCTGGATAACTTGGCTTGTCTCGTAAGTTTGTAGTGTTTCCTTACTGTTGTTTTTATTAGCATTTTTAACTGCTGAGAAATTTTTCCATCTATTTTTCATTGTCTATTTTTCCAAGTCTTTTCACACACAGGTGGCATCCCATTTGCTTGAAGGGACATCTAAACCTCTGTTTTGTCCAATTCACATTCAAATGAAAGCCGCATGCTATAGTCTACAGGTGGGAGCATTGTCATGTTTAATGGCTTTCCTATCTGTTGACATAAAACAAGTTTTTGGTGTAGACTGGATTTGTAAAGAGTAGCAGACTGGGGGGTTGGCAGACTGGGGGTTGCTCAAGAAGATGTTTTTATTGTTTTTAAGGTGGTAAGAGATGTACCATTAGGCCTAGGTTTATACTTTCCAGTTAAAAAAGGGTACTTAAGTTTTGTTTTTATCACCAGTATTTTTCTGTTTCTTAAAAAATACACTTTAACAAAATCTTACGTATCTATCATTATAACATGTTAATATTTAAAAAGCCTGCATTCCTTTCAGTGCTGCATGGCTAGAAGCTGATGAGTTTATGCTTGAGCAGAATTCTGGGGGCCACACCAGAAATGCATGTTCATCTGGACTGCTCTCTTTGGCACGAATATAAGCTTGATGCATGGAGACAGGGCTCAGAGTTGTCAGACTCAGTGATGGGACTTGGGCTGTGCACTGTGTTTGTTGGGTTAAGATGGGAAATCTGAGTTCTGGTCCTGCCTCTGCCACTTAAGAAAGGGGACCTAGGCAAGCCACCCTGTCTCTTGTTCTCACTTTCAAAATGGGAGAGACGTCTGCCTTGGGAGATACCAGCGAGGCAGCAAGTGTGCAAACACTATAAAGGGATATTCAGCGTGTGGCACGCAAATGCAAATATCTCTTCCCTCCTTCCCTCTGTCTGTTGCATTTTCTTTAACCTTGACTCAGGTGAAGGAGCTGGATCCATCTTTGACAGGGTAGCCCTATAACCATTTGAAAACAGAAATCCACCCTGCGTTCCCAGGACTTGCTTCTCCCTTTAGTTTGAAGCGTCTGTGCCATGTGACATGGTCCCCAAGCTCCCAGGGCTCTGAATGCCTTTGCTCTAGAAAACGGCCTCTCAAACCCCGGGGCCCTCAGCTTGCACGGCTCAAGCGTGGTCACGCGTGTGCAGAGCCCAGGGGGAAATCACCGGCCTTCTTTCAGGAGTTTCCTCCTAACCCCAACACTGCAGTAACTTTTCTTGGCAGTCACATCCTAGTGACTAACAGTGAGTTTACAGTTTGCCTAAATCCTATTTTTTAATGCAGGCTGTTGCTAAACCACATCTTCGTCATCTCAGACTGGGGAAGACTGGTTGTTGGTTTTCCTTTTTTTTTTTTTTTGTAAATGTACGTGAAGAACGTCACACATATCTCACTTCACGAGTTAGATTTTAATAAACTTGGCATGTCTTGCCAGCCTGTGAGGCTTTCCAAAATGTTTTGTATGATCGGCTCTTAAAATCACAACCTCTCTCAAGCCTGTGTTCAACTTGGTGCTTCTCGTGGGATGACCAGAGTCTCCTCAGACCCGGTTAGAAGGTGTGAACAGGGACAATGAAACAATAGTCAGCCCTCCAGGGTAACACGGACCCAGGATCGGCAGGAGCGTGACCAGCTGCGAATTCACCTGCCTGTCCTGTGGCCTCCTCATTAACCTCTCGAGAAAACAGGGACGAGCTCAGCCAGGCACCAACTGAAGCATTGATGCATCCTTGTGCCAAATTCTCCCGCTCGACAACCAGCTCCGTAACCCACTCAGAGAGGCAGATGAGGTTTGCAGGAGTTGGAGGTTGGGAGAAAAGGAAAAAGCTGAGATCATGATGTGAAGGGGAGAGATCAGAGTAGAGAATTTAGTTTGGGGTTTTAAAGATGACGGAGAGTGTGGTTTGGAAAACTCCCACTTTCAGGAGATTGGAGAGGAAGGCTCGCTGCTTGGAGGGAGGGGCACGCTGTGAAATTCTGGGCTTCCACGTGCCTCCACGTGCATTGCTGTCTTGAAGTGCCGGCTGGTGATATCACTGCAGAAACGAGGGGGACATGCAGGTCCGAGGCAGGCTGGAGTCCAGGGACTCCGGGATCTGTCCTTGCCTGGGGTCTCTCACGGTCCATGCAGTGCTGTGTTGGAACCAATGCTCATGGACCAATGGCACCGTTCTCCCCAGTGCCTCATTCCATGCGTCCATGCCGGTAGCTTCAAATCAGCCACAATGGAAATATTCTACCCCGAAGGAATTGGCGAACGCTACAAATCACGGCATCCTCTGCCTGGCTTGCCGGTAGCTAACCACACACATGCCAGGCTCCTGTCCTACTGCCCCTGCTGCCTCCTGGGTCACCCTCATGCCAGATGTATGTTATCAAAATGAAAATCTGCTTGTCCACAGGCTGAAGTTCAAATCCCTTAGGTTACCTCCTTCTAGTGGCATTTCCCGACGACCCTGCGCCCACCCCCTTCACCAACCCTGTGTCCTGTCTCCCCGATTTCACTGGGTCACTCTGTCCTGGGGTCCCGGGGCCCAGCGGACACGTCCTCTTCTGTGACCCTCTGTTCTCATGCTTAGAGCCCCATTTGAGCCCATATCATGCGGTGGCTGGTTTTCTGTGTGTTTTGTTTTGTTTTGTTTATCTTTTTCCTCTTTACTGGACGATGAGTCTCTGTTGGATGAGGACGTTCTTCCCTCTTCTGTTTGTCTTCAAAGCTTCAGGGTCTGGTGTGGCTGCCAAGCATAGGAAGGAGAGAGGGAAAGAGAGGAGGGAAGGAAGCAAGGGAGGAAGGGAAGGAAGGAAGATAGGTGAGCCAAAAGTCATTCATGAATCAGCAATTAAAGTGCATGGTGAGGATGATTTTTTGAAGCATCGGGGAAGAGTGAAACCCAGAGATCGAACAGGAGATAAGAAAGATCTGGCCAGCGTTGGGGATCAAAGGCCTTGAACTAGTGGTGCAAGGAGCGGAGGTCCCCTTAACAGGAAAGGACAGGGTAAGGGTCCCCCTGCTCCCCTCCAGCCCCTCCCTGCGAGCCAGCCCTCATCAGCCGGCCTCTGGGCGGCAGCGGCTGGCAACGGAACAACTCCGAGTGGGAAATGGGTGCGGAGGTGGGAAGCTGAAAGCGTGGTGAGTCTCAACAAATGGTTTTTGAATTACATTGAATCATAGCTGGCGATAATCACCACCTTGCGGGTTCCTTCCTTCGCAAGGTAATGGGGAGGGAAGGCTGGGGAGGAGGGAAGGTGTTAAGCAAATGCTGGCGTTGGGGCAGGCGGAATGAGGCCCGCGGGGGCTGAGCTGGGGAGAGGGCGGCCTGCGTGGAGCCAGCGGGGCCTGGCACTGCCCAGAAACGCAGGAATGGCTCCCTGAGACCACAAGGCCATTGCCAATTAGCTGAGTGGCTGCGCTCAGCAAGGCTTTGTGATAGGAGAGGCCTGCCTTCCCCATTTTGTTGATGTGGAAACAACCAGGGAAGTGACTCAGAGACGGAGTGGAAATAAAGCACGCGTCTGTGACACTCTGACTTCTGCTAGGTGCCAAGGGGTGGCGCTTTTGACTGTCCCCTGCGAGGCCTCTTTCCATGGAGCACACGTCTGTGACGCCATCAAGGCAGACAGTGGGCCTGTGCCCGAGCAGGGCAGGAAGGTGGGCGTCTCTCCGGGGGCAGGTGGGTGCAGGAAGGTGGGTGTTGGTGGAAAGGCAGCTCCCAGCTCTGCAGGTAGAAGGGGCTGCCACGGCCACTAGCCCTGCACTTACGAGGCCAGTTTAGCTTTTTACAACGGAGCTCGGTATTAGGTTTCCAATTCTTTCTGCTGCCAAATCACAGCATTAAAAAAAAAAAAAATGCATGTGCCAGGGAGTTGACTTAAGTAACCTCCGATTCTCCAGAAAGTTCTGCAGGATGAGTAACATTAGCGTCACGTCCCAAGAGAGGAAACTGAGGCCTACAGAGGTCACACAACAGGCACATGGCTGAGCCTTGGAGCCACAGTGTAGCTCCCTCCAAAGCCCATTGTGAGAAACACCCCACTGGTACAGAATGGCAACCCTGGGGACATGGGTCTAAACCCGGTTCCAATGCGTCACATGTGTGTGCCTTCTCCACGACATCACGCCACCTCTCTGACTCATGGTCCTCCCTTCCACACTCCCTCAAATCAAGGGCAGAACTTTCAATCCTTCAGATGACACATGTCACCCTCAGGACTCTCAAAGTCCCCTCTTGTGTGTGCGTTTCTCCAAGGGGCCAAGCTTCTTATTGAACATGGTAAATGTAACAGGACCCTACAACGTCTCCCGGGGCAAGAGTCGCGCTTTCCCAGGATGTGGATCCTGGTAACCCTCACGTCTTCCCCGTGCCAGGAGCGCAGCCCTATGTATAGTTCAAACCTGGGGCATCTGAAAGGGACTTGAATTCTGCCTCGGTTCCCCCTCCTTCAGGCAGGTAAATGTCTTGCCAGTCAGGAAGAACGTAGTTTATTTTCTTCCTGCAGACCTCAGGGACTCAGATTGTCCGGCCTCCTCTAGTAGCCTTTGCAAGTTTTGGCCAAGAAGTTCTTATAGCCAATCAAAACTTTTCCTGTTTTAATTTGAGACCGTTTCCTTGTGTTTGTTTTTCTTTGACTTTGGCAGATCTGAGGGCTGGGAGGCAGGCGGGAGCCCACGGTGGCTCGGAGCCAGGGTTTTGCTGGTGCCATGGGAGGTAGTCTCCTTGAGGGTCTGGGGCAGACCCGGATGCAGGGAGGAGCAGTCGCCAGGGATCGGAGAGCCAGGAAGGCGGTCTGGAGAAAGGGGCAGGGCTTTCGGCTCACAAGTTGAGTGTCTGAGGATTTTGTGACAGGCTACTGCTGAGAAATTCAAATAGTTAGGCAAAATCTAGAGGAATGGGCAAGTTCTGTCCTCTGGAAGGGGAGCTGGAGTCAGCAGATTGTTCTCATCTCTTCCAAACTCAGCATTCAGGGACATACGTCGGCACCTGGAAATCAGCCCGGTTCGGAATATTTACACCACAGAAATTGGCAAATGCTGCAAATCAGAACTTTTTTTTTTTTTCTGGAGAGCTACTGGCAAGAGGAACAAGATATGGGGAACACGGGTAGTCAGATGGGAGATTTTGCAAAATAAGCAAGTAATAACCACGACGAGAGAGGCTTCCACGTGCACCCTGCCTTATTGCTCACAGTAAACTTTCACTTAAATTGTCTCGCTTCAGAATCCTTGCAACCCTTCTGTCGGGAAAACAGGGTAGGCAGCGTCAGCCCCGTTTTATAGGTGAGGAAAATGAGGCCGGGGAAGGTTAAGTTACATGTGTGTGCGAGGTTTAACGAGCGGGGACCAGAACAGGGGCAGAGGGAGCGTGAGGGGAGATGGCACTCTTGCGGAGAACATTCTCCCAAACTCTGCAGGCGGTGGCGGAGGCCTGCCTTCCCCAGCACCCTCCAGTTATTCCTCGTCAGAGAGTCTGGAGAGCTCATTCCAGATCTGCATGTCTAGACGGGAGTTCCGGGTCCCCTGAAAGAAGTTGCCACGTGTCAGGAGAGATGTGGGCAGCCTCTCTGGCCTGGGCCTTTATTTTTTTTTTGAGACAGAGTCTCACTTTATTGCCCAGGCTAGAGTGAGTGCCATGGCATCAGCCTAGCTCACAGCAACCTCAATCTCCTGAGCTCAAGTGATCCTCCTGCCTCAGCCTCCTGAGTAGATGGGACTACAGGCATGCGCCACCATGCCCGGCTAATTTTTTCTATATATATTAGTTGGATGATTAATTTCTTTCTATTTATAGTAGAGATGGGGACTTGCTTTTGCTCAGGTTGGTTTCGAACTCCTGACCTCAAGTGATCCTCCCGCCTCGGCCTCCCAGAATGCTAGGATTACAGGCGTAGCCACCACGCCCGGCCTGGCCTGAGTCTTTTGGCCACAGCTATGTTCTAGTTTCAGGTCCTTCCAGGCACAGGAGGGGTGAGGCTCTCTAAGCCAGGAGGGGCTCAGGATTCCTTATGGGCTGGGGACGTTCAATGCCGGGTCGACACGTTTGTTCTTCCATGGAGTTTGTGCCACTGTTGGGGAGATACCAGACACCACCTTCTTCCAAGGCGGCTGGGGAAATTGGGAAAATTGTGGTCTTGGATTCAAACTGGCCTTGGGATCCAAGTTTGCTACGCAGACAGGCACGGACCCTTGAGCAAAGGGCGTTCACCCTCCCGCGCCCAGTTTTCCCATCTGTAAAATGGGCATCGCCATCCCTGCCCACCTCCCACGACTGCTGTGCAAAGCACTGGCGAGTCTTTTCCAGTTTTTATTCAGTCATAATTATTTTGGGAACAAATATCCACATCAGAGGTGACGGCTGCAAAGGGCCAAAGGCCAGAACCGAGGGACTTGCGTCGGGCCGAAGGGGGTTGAAATGACTTTGCTGAGACATTTCTACCCGAGCCGCGCCGGCCACGACCGTGGACGGGTCCTGGACAAAAGGGCCAGGGGACTCTGACGAGGACCAGAAACCAGGTCCTGCAGGCGCTGGGGACGGCTGGCACATTGGTCCGGGCGGCCGCACTCGGTCGCGCGTCAAGGACGAGTCTCTCCCTTTGGCCACGGCCAGGGTGGGGGCTGCTCCGGGGTGTGCTGGACTCCGCCCAGTCAGGCTGGGGAGTGGTAGCAGCCGTCGCGTTGTGGTGTCACACTGTCACCTTTTTTTTCTTAATAGACTTTATTTTTTTAGGGCAGCTTTAGGTTCATAACGCATGGAGTGGAAAGCACAGCGAGTCCGCATCTGCCCTGCCCACACTCCGCACGGCCTCCCCCACGCCAGCACCCCTGCCAAGTGCCGGCGCATTCGCGCCCATCGTGAAGCTGCCTTGGCACGTCCTATCGCCAGCGGCCACAGCGTGCAGCAGGAATCACTCTTTTGGTGTCGTGCTTTCTGAGTCCTGGCAAAGGCATGGTGGCACGTGTGCACCATCACGGTGTCCCACGCAGCAGTGTCACTCTCCTAGAAATCCTGTGCCCACCACTCTCCCCGCCCTCCCTCCTAGCCTCTGGCAACCACCGATCTTTTTACTTTCTCCGTCGTGTTGTCTTTTCCAGAATGTCGTGTAGCTGGAGTCCAGAGTGGCTCCTTAGTAATGTGCATTCAAGGCTCCTCCATGTCCTTTCGTGGCTGGTTCGCCCTTTTCTTTTTAGTGCTCAATAATGTTCCATTGCCTGGGAGGTGCCACAGTTCTTTTATTTATCGCTTCACCTGCTGAAGGACACCCTGGTTGCCGCCACGTTGTGGCAGCGATGGGTAAAGCTGCGGGGTTTCGTGTGGACATAAGTTTTCAACCCCTTTGAGTAAATGGCCATGGGCACGATGGCTGGATTGTCCGGCGAGAGTGTGCTTGGCTTCGTAAGAAACCACCGGACTGTCTTCCCAAGTAGTTGTGCCATCTTGCATGCCTACCAGCAGGGAATGAGTTCCTGTTGCTCTACATCCTTGTCATAGTTTCTCTGTCTTCTTGACTCCTCAAGTTCAAAGGCACCACATTTTATCGCACCGTCAACTGCAGCAGGATGGGTTCAGAAGCCCCGAGGAGGTTCCCGCCCCTGCCATACTGTGCCCTGGCCTCCGTCTTCGGTGCAGGCCTTTCCCCACCTGCTCCATCCCTGCTCCTACATCTCCCATGGGGGGAAGGCTTCTCCCCTCTCTCTCCTGTTCCGCCAACGACACACACGATATGTGAAAAGGCGCTTTCCCCCGGTCTCACCAGCAGATGTCTTGAATTTCACTGATGTGTCATTCCAGCTTAACGACTCCCTCTTGGGCCCTTCCCAGGGCATTTCAGGGATCTCCAGGTGTCTCACATGTGCACCCTGGAGCCAGCATCCTTTGGGTGACAGTGCTGCCCTGGGTTGGGGGGACACTTCCTGCTGTCCCCAAAGCTGCAGACAGCACCCTAATCCCCTTCATTGTGGGTGTCTGGGAGCCACGTGGCATAAACTGCAGATGTGAGTCCAATGTCCTTCCTTCCAGCCTGGAGTCCACGCTCCCACCAGCGTTACGTGACCACATTGCCAGTGCCCAGGTTCTAGGTGGCCTGGGGGAGGCGGCTCCTTTGGACTCCACTGATAGTGCCTGAGTTCAGGGTTCTGTCCTGGCTCAGGACAGAACGCAGTGCCTTGGGTGGCCCGTAAACAATAACACTCTATTTCTTATAGTTCTGGAGACTGTAAGATCTCAGAAGTCCGAGATCAGGGTGCTAGCACGGTTAGGGTCTGGCAAGGGCCCTCTTCAGGGTCTCGGGTGGCTGATTGCTTTCTGTGTCCTCAAGTGGCAGGAAGACTGTGACAGGGCTCTCGTGGGTCCCTTATCAGAGGGCACTAATCCCACCCATGAGGGCTCCACCCTCGTGACCTGCTCACCTCCCAGTGGCCCCACCTCCTAATATCATCACCTTGGGGCTTAGGATTTCAACATATGAATTTGGGAAGGACACAAACAGTCGGTCCTTTGCAGGTAGGATCTAGTCCTTGGGGACAGACACTATGTGCCACTCTACTTCCTTCCCCTCCAGACACCTGTTTTGCATCATGAACGCCCCCGCCTGCAAATTAGCTCATACAGATAGATGCCTGGGGACCATAGGCATGTTAGAAAGGGGATACTTCTCTATAAGAAAGATGAGACTCAAGCTCATTCTAGAACAGTAGTTTCCAACCCAGGCCAAGTGTTAGAAGAATCCCAGGAAACATACATCTCCATGCCCAGGCCTCGGCACAGACCTATCCAGTGGCACTCTCTGAGGGTAAGGCTGGGAGTCAGTGTTTCCTAAAGCTCCCCAGGCGATTCTGATGGGGAGCCCAGGTTGACAGCACCAGTCTAGAGCTGGAACTTCCACTGTTTCCTTGGGACACTTCTAGCTTTAGGTCAGTGGGAGATAAACCCTGTGTTGGATCTAGAGGCCAAGAGCAGTTTTTTTGGGATTCAAGGTGAACTGTAGGATTCTCGTAGGCTGCCTGTGTGCCAAAGCGGGCTGTCATCAGAGCTGGGCTGGGTTGTCTAGGAGTCTAGCCCTTCCCTCCCTCCCTGCAGAATCACCTTATATGCTGGGCTCCTGGGACAGTGCTCTGCTCCTCCTGAATTCTCTGGAGCGTGATGCACAGTGCTGTCTGTGATGAGTCCTGTCAGACTGAGGCCTCCTGCCCCGAAAGCTCTGGCCGGCAGCTGGGTGGGGGTGGGGGGGCAGACAAAGCCCTCAGCTGACAGCCTGACCCTCCACCTGGGCCCTTTTCTGCTTACTCTGTTCCAGTTCCCTGGGGCCGTCCCTTCTCCAATTCTGTTTCTTCTCTGCTGTTTCTCCTTTGTCCCCATTTCCTCCCCTATTTTCTCTGTCTTGCTCTTTGCATTTCTGCTCAGCTGTGCCTGGAACCATGCTGTGGCCGCCTCCTCTCACAGCTGCTTTTGCTAAGTGGGGGCACCGGTGTTGGGGAGCACTGTGACGGGGAGAGGGGCTTCCCCAAGAGAGCGCTCACACGAAACCTGGCTGTTGTTCTGCAACCTGCTGCTTCCTGCTGCCACGTGTCCGGCCAAGACAGCCAGATGCCGTTAAGAGGCGTTTTGGGGAACGGGAGAATCTACCGTCCGCGTCAGTCCCAGAGCTCGGCGGGTGCCGTAGGTCCCCTTCAGGGCTGACCCTCTGCTGTCTCTGCAGGACTGCGATGTGCCGGCCCTAGCTGCTGTCTGAGAGGATGTCTGGGGTGTCCGAGCCCCTGAGCCGAGTAAAGGTGGGCACGTTACGCCGGCCGGAAGGCCCCCCGGAGCCCATGGTGGCGGTACCAGTGGGCGTGGAAAAGGAAGACGTCCGCATCCTCAAGATCTGCTTCTACAGCAACAGCTTCAACCCCGGGAAGAACTTCAAACTGGTCAAATGCACGGTGCACACGGAGATCCGGGTAGGTGAGGGGCGTCTGCGCCATCCGCGTCTCTGTCCCTCCCTCTCCTTCCCCAGCAGCTGAGCAGCTCTGGTCGGCCTAGTGGTCCCTCCCATATCGGCCCCTGGGTAACATCGGGGACATGCTCAGGGGACACTGGAGAGACATGCTCAGCTGGCAGCATCAGGCCTCCTCTCCAGATGCCGCCCCCGCTCCGCCAGGAGCCTGGGGGGCAAGTGTTTGAGCCCCGGCTCACTCGTTTGGTCTCTGAGCCAAT
The DNA here is from genome assembly GCA_008750895.1 of Mirza zaza. Lineage (NCBI taxonomy): Eukaryota > Metazoa > Chordata > Mammalia > Primates > Cheirogaleidae > Mirza > Mirza zaza. Next base: position 90,174 of record VSMD01010020.1, read on the forward strand.
GCATGTCTATTTAAGTATTTATGGCATTTCAAGGTCTGTACGGGACTTAAAAGCTCCCACCCTCAAAGAGCTTTCACTCTGATGGGATTGGAACAAGAGGCAAACCAAACAATTGCACTAAAAATAGAACAAAACCCATGTGAGAGCTGCATGCTGGGCATTTACAGGAGGGAGCTGGTGGAGCATTTAGAGGTTGAGAATGAGCTAGAAATGCCCTGAGCCAGAGGAGGGTGGCAATGGCCAAGCCACACCTGAGGCCACAGCTCAGTCGGCTCATCTCATCCAGAGTCACGGAATTGGTTTTGCAGGTCCAAGTGCCCCTCTTCATCAGGGCACCTGGACACCAGGAAGCCAGTTCAGCTTAACCGAATGCATATAAAATTGTCATCAAAAGCAGAGTTCCAACACACTGACTGATTTTAATCACCTACATTTATTGAACGATCACCAGGTGGAGCCTGGGTCACTCTCTGTATACCTGTTATCTCGTAACCCTTCCCAGCATCCTGTGTAGACACATCGAGGACATATTTTTCCTCTGCCCGGAGTATCCATTTGCAGCGATGTAAGCCACAGCCAGACTGGCTCTCAGAAGGCTGCTTACTGGGTTTGTAATTTGAGCAAAGGAAGCAGGGGCTTCAGGGAAAACCGACCAGGTATGAGGATGCCCGATGAGCTATCTCCATCTCATGGCCAAACCCTTCCCGTGTCCTAAAAGCCAGCATCCCCAAATTCAGTAGCCGTCTCCTTTGATCGGTGCTGCTGTGTCCCGGCTGCCATCTGCTTGCTACAGCACACACTGTGCTTCCACTGGCAGCGCGGAATGTCATCGATTAGGTCACCGTCTTGGCTCCATTGACCCTCTCTGCTTCCTGCAGCTGATTTGATTAGGGCTGTGTTTGTTCGTCTCTGGCTTCCAATATGAAGGCACAACTGTGTCCCGAGTGTGACTGTGTCCTCTGGCTACCTCCTTCCAGGAGGGTGTTTTCGTATCTTCCTGACTACCCACTTCTCATGTCTTCCTTTGGGTGTGTCATATTTGCAAACAGCTGATGCCATCCACTGTGAGTTTTACTAGTTTCGTTTTCAGAAGTTAACCTGATTTCCAAGTTTGGGGGGCACCACATTGCGCCTTTTGTGCTGAAAAACAGAGAGCATGTGGTTGGTTCAGGTTAGGATCTACTCCACAGAATTCGCAATGCAAAGGGCCCTGAAGGAGGGTAGTATTGAAAGCAGCAACGCTGTGGACAGGAAGAGGCTTTCTAAGAAAAGGGAACAGCATGCACAGATGCAGGGAAGCTGCTTAATGATGAGTCGTTTGGTTTGACTGGAGCAAGGATAATGTTTAGAAAAACATCTAAAGTCAAGATCAAAAAGGAAAGTTGATAGCAGATAATGGAAGGCTTGGAAGATCGGGCTGAGAAATTTGGAGCTGGGCAGACACTAGGGAACAATGCATCGTTTCTAGGCAGGGGAGAGGGAATCCTGGAGTCGTGTGGTCCTGCTGGGCGTCTGTGGGGGAACAGGCCAACAGAAGGGGCTACAAGGCCTGGGCTTAAGAAGAACATGGCTGCTCATACTGGCGATGTCACTTTGGGGCTGTGGAGTGGGGTGGAGAAGAGAAGAAGGAAGGGACTTTCTTCTAGGAATTTACGTCCAGACCCTCTGGGTTTTCTTGCTTCTAGTGTCTCCTGCAGGCAAAATGTCACCTGCTTATTAGAAACAGCTGTGGCTTTAAAGCCACCCAGACTTCCAGCCAAATGCTGCTCCACCCTTGTTGGCTGTGTGGCCTTGCACCTAATGCTGCACCGATCTGGGCTTCGGGCTCCTCACTCGGGCATCATGCCTACCTGTAGCCTTGTAAAGATTAGAGATGGTACATGAGATGCACCCAGTACACAGTAGGGCCTCAATGACTGGAAGCTATTGACTGGGTGAGGACTGGGTCATTACTCTACTTATGAATAGCCAAGGGTCTCTAACTCCCCAGAGAATCAAGTTCAAATTCTCTTCTTTTCATGTGTATCCACTTATCTTATTTTCAAACAGATAAGTAAGATGATTATATTCCTGTTTTAAAACAGCACATAGTGTTCTGCAAGATGTTAAAAAAAAAAAAAAGTGTGCGCTAGAGAAGGGATTTTGTAGTCAAAGAAGTTTGGGAAATGCATGGTTGAACAATTCCAAGCAGGTACTTATGCAGCAAGACTTCTCAGAACCTTAAATAGGCTGGTGAATCAGTAAGGGCCACAGCGGTGATTGTTTTCTTAAGCAAGCGTTTCTTATTTGCCTAAGGAAATCCTTCTTTTAAAAGCTGGACCACTAGGTCTCCGGGAAATCATTTAGGGAACTTTTCCCCTTAAAATCTGATAGCAGCGCAAGGATTGAAGACTAGCGAGTGGAAGATGGGTTAGGAAGCTGTGGCCATAGCGTGGGAGGAAGACGATGGGGACCTGCACTCGGGGAGTGGCATTAGAAACAGAGAAGTCAACAAGGCTGAGCACGTCGGAGTCAACAGAATTTGATGATTAACTAGATGTAAGGAGAGAAAGAAAGGAAGTAGACAGGATGACTCAAGCTTTTGCCTGGGCAACTAAATGAGTCCTAGTACCATTCACTGAGATCCCAACAGAGAAAGGGAGGGTGTTCTGAGATTTCAGCTGTGCACATGCTATGTTTATGAAACACCCCCAGGGAGGAACATAGGTCTGCAGCTCAGGAGGGAGGAAGGACCTACGGACAAGGATTTGGGGGTCGTTATGCAATGGATGCCATGCAAACGGGTGGGATCCCCCACGGAGGATGAGTAGGGCAAGAGGGAAGGAGTTCCGATTAGGAAACCTGGGGAAATCAACCTCTAAAGTGCTGATAGAGAAAGCAGGAAATGAAGAAAAAAGAAGAATTAGTAGTCAAAGAAAGAGGAAGAGAACCAAAAGAACAGAGTCTGAGGAGACAAAGGCAGAAAGAGCTTTAAGGAAAGAGTGGTTAGCAGCGTCAGACACTCAGAAAGGTCAGATCAGATAAGGCTAGAAATAGGTTCGTGGCTGTAGCATCAGGTGCCATGGATAACCCTCTACTGGGCTGCTGCAGTGGGGAGATGGAACAGAAGCTGTTGTGCAGTGGGTGGAGGGTGGAAACAGTGAGTGGAACTGACATATCGGAGAGGTTTTGACCATGAAGGGAAGGAAAGAGGAGAAGGCAAGAGGAGCAGTGTTCTCTGCAGAGGGAACAGCATCTATGAAGGTCGTGCAGTGGAGAGACACATAGAGGAATGAAGCTAAGAGTTGCCTAAGGTTGGCTATTTAGATCGTGTTCATTATTTTGGTTTTTTCCTCCATCTCTTATGGGAAGCCAGTGGTATAATTTAAACCTAAGAGTGACAAGAGGGTGTACTTTTTAAAGGTCACTAGGGTTTCATGATGGAAAGTAGACTGGAAGAAGGCAAGAATGGATGTGGGTAGATCTTAGGTGGCTATTGCAGGGATCCAGATGAAAGATGGCAGTAGCTTAAATTAGGATTGTAGCCATGGAGACGATGATGGTGGTGATGATGATGGTGGTGATAGTGGTGGTGGAAATGATGATGGTGATGATGGTGGTGGTGATGGTGGTGGTGGTGGTGGTGATGGTGGTGATGGTGGTGGTGAGGATGATGCTGGTGGTGGTGATGGTGGTGGTGATGATGATGGTGGTGGTGATGGTGGTGGTGATGATGATGCAGGTGGTGATGATAGTGGTGGAGGTGATGATGATGGTGGTGGTGATGATGATGCAGGTGGTGATGATGGTGGTGGAGGTGATGATGATGGTGGTGGTGGTGATGATGATGGTGGTGGTGGTGACAGTAGCGATGATGATGGTGGTAGTGGTGGTGGTGACAACAGCTAGCACACTGAAAGCACATCATATGCATTATCGTATTGACTTCGCCAAAGAACCACATGAAGCCAGTACTATTATTATGTCATTCATATATAAGGAAATTAAATACAGAGGACTTAAGCAAATTGCCAGTAAGTGGTGGAACCTGTTTTTAAAACTCAGCACCCCACCCCTAGAACCTGCTCTCTTAACCACTGTGGTCAACGCAGAAAAGGGACTGTAGTCCCGAGAATTTCAGAGATGGGAATAGAAGACCCTGGTGCGGGACAGGAGATGCAGGAATGAGGAAGAGGGAGGTGTCAAGGCTGACAGCTCTGGTTCAGGTGGACAGGGCCCCATTCCTTAAAGTGAAAGGCACTGGCAGGGAAGCTTGCTGGGGAGTGGGGCATTCACACGTTCAGTTTTGCACCTGCCAAGTGGCACTGAGATGCTTTAACGTTTCTGAGTAGACTGTCGGACACGGGACTCTGGAGGAGAGGACCAAGCTGGACAGAGACATAGGAGTGTGGTCAGTCTCTAGGTGGTGGCTGACGCCATGGCTGTGGATGAGATGGTTTGGGAAAGAGTCTGGAATAATTCCATCACCCCTTCCATAAATGTTCATGGGGTGCCCCTGTGTGCCTGGCAGCATGCTTGCTCTGACCTGGGATATCAGCGCACCCCAAAACACAGGCACCCTTCCTGCTTTCATCGGGCTTCCCAGTCAAGAGCGAGACTGACGTTGACGCACACTAACGCATGAAGCCTTATAGACTCAGGCACGTGCTCGGACAGGAAGAAGCAGGTCCCGTGAAAGCACATCAAACGAAGGACTTGGTTCTAATGCCGAGCACCAGCTTTGCTTTGCAGTGCACAGTGTCGGGGGTGCCCAGTGGTTGGGATCCCGGCCCCGCTTCCCCACCCGAGACTCTCCTGGCATGTCCCCTCCCTCCCTCTGCGTCCTGACCTCTTCTCACACTCTCCTCCCCCTGGTCGGCTTCGCCCTTGGATGGATTTTTGTACTTCCAGCGCCGTATCCTCTTTCCCCATCCTCCCAGTACTCAGAATGCTGCCAGCCCTTTCAGATCTGCCAAGCACACGTCCTTCCACAAGCACACTCCTGAATTCCAACACCCCCGCGTAGCTGTGTCTGATCCAGCGGACGTGATCGAGAACCGCCCTGGCTCTGCCCGTGCGGCTGTGCGTGGCCAGCGCAGGGTTAGTCCGTGCGCACCTGCCGATTTCACGTTTTTGTCTTCTTGCTCAACTTCCCCCTGTGCCCGTGAGATGCCTCGAGATGAGGACTCTGTGCTGTGAGGAGCTATGCAGTAAGCACTGGCCCTTGTGCCTGGGAGCAAAGAGAAACCGGGCAGGTGTGGGAGAGACTCGAGCCACGTGCCCAATGAGAAACGGATTTCGCTCTTCCCGAGTTTCTGTTTCTCTTTTGTTTGATATTCTCGGGGAGCAGTTGTGTTTGTTGGGGAGCTCTGAATCTCTGTAGCAGGCAGAGGCTTATATCGTTATGTTTTTCTCTAATGTGCTAATTTGCTTGCCTGGGAAAGGGGTTAAGGTGACACTTGGAAAACAACTGTCAGAGCAGCACCCAGACGTGCCCACACGGGCATCTCTCTGACGCTCGTTGTTCTTCATTTCCTCTCTCTCCCTCTCCATTCTTTCCTTACCAAACCATGCGTCCTGGTTCATCTCAGTCCTAGTCTGCGCACATTGTCCAGGGATAACTCTCAGCAGTGCCCCCTGCCAGTCTCGAAAGGATCGTGATTCAGAGGATAAATGACATGGTCCCTGCCTGGCGCACTGCCCGGCCGGCCCCTGGAGCTCCCTCCCTCTGCCCATGCCCGTCTCTGTCCCTCGTTGGGCCGTCTGTTTTTCACTCAGGATGGCATTAAGCAGATAAGGGGGCATTTGCCGGGCATGGTGGCTCATGCCTGTAATCCTAGCACTCTGGGAGGCCAAGGCGGGCGGATCACTCAAGGTCAGGAGTTTGAGACCAGCCTGAGTAAGAGTGAGACCTCATCTCTACTAAAAAAATAGAAACAAATTAGCTGGACAACTAAAAATATATAGAAAAAATTAGTTGGGCATGGTGGCGCATGCCTGTAGTCCTAGCTACTCGGGAGGCTGAGGCACGAGGATCACCTGAGCCCAGGAGTTTGAGGTTGCTGTGAGCTAAGCTGACTCTACCGCACTCTAGCTTGGGCAACAGAGCCAGACTATGTCTCAAAAAAAAAAAAGAAAAGGGGGCATTTGTCTGGGATGCAGTGTGGTGCAGAGATGCCAGGGGGCCCCACATCCGAAACCCTGTCTCTCGGCCGGTCTCTAACAGGCTGCAAGACCATGTTCAAGATTCATCCTTGTTTTGTCCTGAAGCATCAGCCTGCTCAGAATGCGCATTTATGTCCCCGGGGTGGGGGACAGAGACTGAGGCGACCCTGTGCCCTTCCCGATGGTCCAGATGTGTCCCTCCACCCGAGGCTGGGTCTCCAGCTTGCGGGTGGCCCTGGGGTGTTGCTTGCCTGGCACGTGAGGGGACCCATCCAGTTCCCAGGGCAGCCTGCTCTGCCCCTGCTTGTCCTCGCCACCCTCCTCTCTGTGCCGCACAGCCCCTTCCGGAAAATGCCCCAGAGGCAGATTTCGGGCTTTGTCACCCCTTGGCCGCCCCCCCCAGGCTCCCCTATATTTGTCAGACACTCGGCCCCGTTAACTTTCGAGTTTAAATCTGTTACCTCGCCAGACGCAGGGTGTTACAGACTGAATGGTTGTGACATTCCAATTTCCTCAGCTAAAAAATAAATGAATACGAACAGAATGAATGTTTGTGTCCCCACCCTGCCCCATTCCCAAATTCATATATTGAAGCCCTAACCCCCAACATGATGACATTCGGAGGCAGGTGCTTTGGGAGGTAATTGAGTCTAGACGAGGCGATGAGGGTGGGCCCCCCCCATCCCGTGGGATTAGTGTTCTTATCAGAAGAGGCAGAGAGACCAGAGCGTGCTCGCTCTCTCTCTCAGCCCTGGGAAGACACAGGGAGAAGGCCTCTGTCCCCCTGTAAGCCAGGAAGAGGAGCTGAGTCTACTGCACCTTGATCTTGGACTTCCCAGACTCCGGAACTATGAGGAATGAATGTCTGTTGTTCGATTTGTCACAGCAGCCTGAGCTGACAGAGACACAGGGCCAGCGGCTGCCCATGGTTAGAGGAGCAATCTTCAGGCAAGACTTCAAGGTGGGGGTTGCAAGAGGAAGGGAGGGAGAGGTTACCTGTCCTGGCAACTTGCCATTTCGAAAGGAAAGGTTCCTCTGGAGAGAGTAAGTGGTAGGGCACCAGCCTGCTCTCCTGTGCTTGAGAACACTCCTTGAAACCATGAGACGAAAGAGCTCAGCCAGGAAACCACAGACTAACGCCACAGAGATGCTCAAGGTGGTATAAAAAAGGTGCATGCTCTGAAGCCTCCCCCTCCCCACTTCCTGTGTGTGCTCCGGGCCAGCCCACCCGCCAGCCCACGCACACAGACACCTACAGAAGCGAGCACAAGGCAAACATGCGGTGCCCACTCGGGGCTCTCTGTTCAGCCGCAGGCTTAGGCTCGTTACATCCACAACTTGGTAGTCAGGTGTCTGGGCTTCGGTGTCTATTTTTAACCTGGTGGTTGCATTGCTGGCTGTCCCTGTTAGAGACTTTTATCACCCCAAAACGAATGCTTTTGGAGTGCTAAGTTATGCTAACTTTCGTTATTTTGTTCTTCCCTCACTGTTTTAGAATTGTGCCTTAAGTGTGTCAAGAGCCCAGAATGAGTATAGCCATTACGTTGGTTTCCTGTTGTTGCCAGTTACGAGTTGTCACAAACGTGGTGGCGTGAAACAACAGAAATGGTTCCCTCACGGCTCTGGACACCAGAAGTCCCAAGTCAAGGTGTCGGCAGGGCCAGGGTCCCTCTGGAGGGGTCTAGGGGAGGAGACTTCTTGGCCTCTTATAGCTTCTGGTGGCTTTGGGTGGCTGTGGCTACGTCATTCCAACCTCTGTCTCGTCTTCTGTCTGTACGTCTCTCTTCTGTGCACCTTTTTTTTTTTTCCAGTCAATAAAAGGGAAACTTTATTGAGGCCCCAGGGCCACGGGGCTTGGGCAGGAGGCTGCCCTGTGGGGAAAGGAGGAGGAGCCCGTGGAGGGGCCTTACTTGACCTTTTTCTTGGGGCACAGGTTGTTGGTGTGGCCGCACTTCTTCTTACGGCAGTCAACAGCACTGGGGTGCAGGCAGCATAACATTTGCTGCAGATCACCTTGTCACAGTTGCATTTCTGGGCAAGCTGGCGGAGGGAAGGCTCAGTGATGCCACCTCGCAGATGAAGCACCAGGTGCGGGGGGGACCCTTTCTGAATGTTGTAATCAGAAAGAGTGCGGCCATCCTCCAGCTGTTTGCCCGCAAAATCAGACGCTGTGGTCAGGTGGGATGCCCTCCTTGTCTTGGATTTTGGCTTTGACATTCTGGATGGTGTCACTGGGCTCAACCTCAAGGGTGATGGTCTTCCCCGCCAGGGTCTTCACAAAGATCTGCATCTCTGCGTCAGCTCCATTGCCTTGTTGAAGAGAAGGAGGTTCTGTGCGACTTTTATAAAGATTCAGGGGCCACCCAGACAGTCGAGAATGATCCCATCTTGGGCCTTTAACTTACTTACATCTGCAATGGCACTTTGTTACCAAATGAGGTCACACTTGCACGTTCTGGGGATTAGGACGCAGACATCTATTTTGGGGACCACTGTTCCACCCACTGCAGCCACCACTTAGGATCCCCGAGTCTGTCACTGGCCCCGATTCAGGCGCACACAGACCCGTGTACACAGGTGTACGAAGGTGAGTGTGAATACTTTGCATGCATTTGCACGCCCACCCTGACCTACAGCTGGGTGCCCGTTAAAAGGCTTTATCATGCCATCGTTTTGGTATATGCAGAAGAAAATAGGCACCAAATGTATCAGTCGGCAGTTTTCTCTGCGGGCCATTCCGCACCTCCTGGAAGGCGAGTTGGGGAAATGTCTAGAGGCTTTTTCTGGTTGGCATATTGTCAACTCAGCCACCATGATTGGGGCATGGGGCACGGCATGCAGTGGGCTGTGGCCACAAGTGAACAGTCCCACACGATGAGGAATTCCCCTGCCCTGTTGATACTCACTGATGCAATTTATGGAGGATTACAGTGAAGCCACTGCCCTGAACCCGTCCCCCAATGTGAGAAATCAAGTTCATGTCACGCACCCCTCCCGCCCTGGACAGACAGAGCTATAGAGAACTATACCTGTTGCCCAAAAGAACTGTAAAGTCATTGCTTTAACACACTGACTGCCTCACTAGAAAAAACAATTTTTTTTTCCCTGGGGCAACAAAACTGTCCTTTGTAATTTATTATTTTTTTATTTTATTTTATTTTATTTTTTGAGTCAGAGTCTCACTCTGTTGCCCAGGCTAGAGTGAGTGCCTAGCTCACAGCAACCTCAAACTCCTGGGCTCAAGCAATCCTTCTGCCTCAGCCTCCCAAGTAGCTGGGACTACAGGCACGTGCCACCATGCCCGGCTAATTTTTTCTATATATATTAGTTGTCCACCTAATTTCTTTCTATTTTTAGTAGAGACAGGGGTCTCACTCTTGCTTAGGCTGCTTTCGAACTCCTAACCTTGAGCCATCCTCCTCCCAGAGTGCTAGGATTACAGGCGTGAGCCACCACGCCCGGCCTAATTTATTATTTTTTATTGTTTTCTGTGCATGCATAGAAAACATATATGCAACACAATCCACATTCTTCGAATTAAATTGTCGATATTCATTGTAACAATAAGAACATCAACAAGTTAAGATTTTCACAAACCAACTGTAGGGTTTTGCTTCATGTGGCCCCGGGCTCAAATCCAGCCTAAGTTAAATACAACTCATGTGGCAGTCGATGTGTTAAAGGACACTTTAGTAGGGGGACTTTGGGGAAGAAATACATGAAATCCACCTGGTACTTTCCTGAGCGCTCTTTCTTGTTCTGCATTTCTCCTACATCTCAGCTTGGCATCCAGAGCCCTTTCTTGTGGTTTTATTAGTAAATCAGAATTTTTGACGGAACAGTCTCATTTTTAACAGAATATTTTTATTTTTCAGAGACATTTCTTATGTTCTGCTTGAATCAATTAAAGAGAAGACCTCTGGTTACCTTTTTTACCTTTTTTTTTTGGTGCTTTCTGGGAGCTCTACCCCCTGTCTGCCCGTACAGCAGAAGGGAGGGGAGGACCTGCCGGAGTGACTTCTGCCCTGGGACCATAAAACCCTTCCTGACTCTTCCTCCAGGCAGAAGGAAGTTGTTTTTCTCTGCATTATTTCTTGCAGTGGTTTGTGGCCTAGTCCTCCCCCAAAGCTCATTATTGTCCTTCACCTGCCTGCTTAGCTCGGAAACAGCCTCAGGTCTCCTTCTCCAACTGCCCGTGCATGGCTCCCCTCCCATTCCCTCGGCCATCGCTACTGCCATAGGGTGGTCTCCCGAAGTGCCTCTTCTCTTCCCACCCAGGCAGGGGAGTCCAAGGAGGCTCTGGTCCAAGGACCCCGGACTCTAGCTCAGGCTCACATCCTTATGTCTTAATCACAGACTCTTGGGTTAATCACCTCCGCAAGTTGACTTGGCCCTCGAGTCATACTTGTCCCTGCTCCCTCTGCCTGCCCATCACAGCAATGCCACTTACCAAGCATCTGCTCTGGGCCGAGCCCTGTGCTCAGTGCTTCACACGTCTGTAATCCACAGAAAGCCGGCTGGTTGCTTTTACCTTGAAGCTGGTCTCAGTACAGTGTACCACTTCAAAATATACATATATATTAGTCTGACATCTAAAAATAACTGGAAATTGATTTAAATCTTTACAGTCATCTCTTTTGGGGAGGGGAGATCTCATGAGGGGATCACTGTCAGGATAGTAAAATTTCTTAAAATTTTCACGACCATTTCCCAGTTAGAACTAAAACGACCGTCCATGTCTGTCTAGTCCAGGGGTCCTCAAACTACAGCCCCCGGGCCACATGCGGCCTGCCGTGTGTTTTTGCCACTGCTGCCTGTCCTGCTTAGCAGCCATCCTGGGCCCACTGTGCGCATGTGTAGAATGTCCGTCGCACTCTCCAACGGTCTAAGGTACAGTGAACTGGCCCCCTGTTTAAAAAGTTTGAGGACCCCTGGTCTAGTCCAAGGTCAGACACAGAGAGTTGATATAGTTCTAACTGGTCTACATCTATTTCAGTTTGCTAGGGCTGCTAAAACTCAGTGCCACAAATAGGGTGACTTAAAACAACAGAGATGTATCATGTCGAGATTCTGGAGGCTGCAAATGCAAGATCAGGGTGTGCTCCCTCTGAAACCTGTAGGGGACCCCTTCCTTGCCTCTTCCTGGCTTCTGGTCATTTGCCAACAGTCTTTGGGGTTCCTTGGCTTGCAGATGCAGTTCTCAGATCTTCTCCCTACGTGCGTGTCTCCTTGTGTCCAAATTTCCCTCTTTTTACAAGGACACCAGTCATCTTAGATTACAGCCCACCCGAATGACCTCAGTTTAACTTGTTAGTCTGCAAAGACCCTAGAAGGTCCCATTCTAAGGTACTAGAGATTAGGACTCCATATCTTTTTAAGGGGGAACCATTCAACCCACAATGTTATCCTACTAGACATATGTGCAAAGTTCTCGGGAATGCAGGCGAGAAAACAAAAACCGTGTCACAGGGAGTCAGGGACGGCTCCCAGAGGCTGCCGTAGTGCTGGCTGGGCCATGAAGGGTAACTGGGATCTCACCAGGAGGGGAGAGGACAGGAGGGAGAGGGGAGCTGGGACCCCCTAGGCAGGAAAAATAGAACGTGCTGGGAGCAGAGAAATGCAAGAGCAAGCTGTGCTGGGGCAGAAAGAGAGCAACTTGGGAGGTGGGCACATGGCACATCGTGGGCGCAGAGAGGGGCTGGGACTGGAAAGAAGACGTGGGGAAAACTCCCAAAGGGCCTTTCATGCCTCGAGCTAAGGAGTTTGAGTCTTACCCTCTCATACAGAAAATGAGGAAAGAATGAGGGTTTTCGCCAAAGCCACCTGCTTTGACTTTGTCCTCAATCTCAGAGCGACCCCTTTTTAAATAAAATTTAAGCAAGACTTTTTTGAACAAAGGCTTAAGAGTATTTTATTTATTAAACCTTTAAATTCAATAATCTTTTTTTTTTTTTTTTTAAAGAAAAGGAACATTTTGTCTTCATAGAGTGCAGAGTAAGGAAGGTGAATTGAATCAAACTTGGGAAGCAATTTGCAGGCCAGGGGCTCAGGTTGGGGAGGAGATGGGCGATGGAGGTTTACATGGAGGAAACGTGTTGGCAATAACACTCATCTCACATGCCTGTAGGGAGGGAAGAATACAAGATGGGCAGGGGGGAGGTTGAGCTGTGATGCAGCCGCAGCAAAGGCCTCAGCCTGTTCCACATGGAGCTCTGGAGCTGTGACAGCCAGGTAGAGCTGTCCCAAATTGGGATGAAAGGACGAGGACTTTATAACCTTTTTAACCTTCCATTGTACAATCACTGGATATGGTGAACCCACAGTGGGGGATGTGACCTCAGGCAAGGGCCACTCTTCTGGTGAAGGCAATCGCGAGTAGGATGGTGGGGGACTCCACTGTCACCTTGTTTCCAAAGACCCAGCCACTAACACGAAATACATCTAATAAGCTCAAAAAAAATAGTTGCTTTATTAAAAAATAGGTGAGCCCAGAAAATAGTTAGACTATAGAGATTACTGAAGAAGTTACAAGACGTGACAACTACTGAGAAAAGGACAGGGAAAGTGAACTGAATCATCAATTGCTCAAATGACCACTTTGCTTTTTTTTTTTTTTTTTTTTTTGAGACAGAGTCTCACTTTGTTGCCCAGGCTAGAGTGAGTGCCGTGGCGTCAGCCTAGCTCACAGCAACCTCAATCTCCTGGGCTCAAGCGATCCTCCTGCCTCAGCCTCCCGAGTAGCTGGGACTACAGGCATGCGCCACCATGCTCGGCTAATTTTTTTCTATATATATTTTTAGTTGGTCAATTAATTTCTTTCTATTTTTAGTAGAAACGGGGTCTTGCTCAGGCTGGTTTTGAACTCCCCACCTTGAGCAATCCACCCGCCTCGGCCTCCCGGAGTGCTAGGATTACAGGCTTGAGCCACCGCGCCTGGCCCACTTTGCTTTTGAAAGTACCTTATCCTGAGCCCAGGGACAAGCCAATCTGTCCTTGCTTGTTCCTTCTTTGTTTCTGACCTAGAAGAAGAAAGGCCAGAGAATAAGGGATGGAGGAAAGGCAGTTCAGGGTCTTCATACTGTTTGAAAAAGCAAATAAATTGGTGTGATGCAAGCAGGAAGAAAAGCCATGGAAATCTTGATGTTCGCAGGCAAGCACCCGCTTGAAGGCTTTTCACCTCCAGGCTGCCGGGAGCCTGCATTTCAGTGCCTGACACGGGAGGAAGTAAAGGTCTTCCTGCAGCAAGAAAGCAGCCCAGGCTTATCTAAATAGCAACCTGATAAAATCAGGACAGTCTTTTTCAATCATGTTACCTATGACAATTGAGTGAGTAGATAAGCATCTTACACTGTCATTTTTGAAAAGCGATTTATTAATAGAGAAAGAAATATTGACTCACTAATGGCAGCTCAGGAGCTGTGGGTGGAGTGCTGGTCTTGCTGGCACCATTTGCCTGAGAAGCTTTGGGAATATGGGGGGGGCGGGCGCAGAGCAAGGAAGGCGGGGCTCACACAAAAATAGGGGAGATTTCAAACCTCGACTCTCACCTTTCTTTTATCGCACTCTGGGACCCCCTTTACATTCAAGCCATGCTTTTCCTCCCGTCCACTAAGTATAAGCACCTTGAGACAAGGGCCCTGTGTGTGCACTAAGTGTGCTTTGCACAGTGAGTGTGTAGCTTCGGTTGCTGATGGTTTGAATGAGGAAACCTTGACATGATGAGGCTGGAGGACTGCAGGGAGGGGCTGTGGCCCGGGGAACTTGTCATCCGGCTGGCAGTACGTGTCAGAGTTGCATTCACACCCTGGTTTGTGTGACTCCAAAGTTAGTGCCCTTTCTGTGTCGCTTGTGGGCATCAGCCTTGTTTCCCCCAGGTGTGCTGGGAGGATTGGCACCCTTTGCAATGCCATCCTGACACTGCAATTCTGGAGCTGGCACAGACTCAGACTGCCTCTGCTCAGACCCCAGTTGCAAGCTCCGGGGTCCCCAGGCCACCTAGACTTCTGACCAACTGCCTACAATTTGGGGGTTTCCACCATCCCCTTAGGTTCAATAATGTGCTAGAACAACTTGCAGAACTCAGGAAAAGTGCTACACGTACCATTACAGTTTTATTGTAAAGGATATAAATTAGAACCAGCCAAATGAAGAAACATACAGGATGAGGTCTGAGAGATCCCAAACATGAAGCGTCCCTGTCCTCAGGGGGTGTCACCAACCAGGAAGCTCACTTGAGCTTCAGTGTCCAGTTTATTGGGGTTTATTATGTAGGCATGACTGATGGATTGATTGACTGACTGAATCACTGATTGGACTCCATCTCCAGCTCCCCTCCCTTCCCTGGAGGTTGGGCTGATATCATGTGGATCAAAGCTCCGACCCTTAATCACCCGGTTGGTCTTTCCTGCATGGCCAGCCCCATCCCAAGACTACCAGGGACCCTCCATGAGTCACCTCCTTAGCACAGATTCAGGTGTGGCCCAAGCAACCCACCCGAACCACAAAGGCAATCCCATCCCTTGGGAAATTCCAGAGGTCTAGAGGCTCCCGCCCTGAAACCAAGGACAAAGACCCACCAAATTCATTATGACACAACATCAGATACCAGCACTGGTGACTTTGGTGGTGAGTAGAAATGTCATCTGATAAAGCTGTCCCCGAGAGCTGGAGGTTACCCCTCAGGAAAGAATGCCCTGCTCTGCTTGTAAGAATCTGCCCGCACCAGGCAGCCTTCTAAATAGTGCATTTCATGCTTAGAAAAAAACTCCCACATTCTTTCTTCCCAAATGCTGAAACCTACCTTCCTATGAAAACCTACTGGGTGAAAAGTCTCTTAATGAGCATTTCCACCCCAAGAACCTAGAATTAACGTTTCCCCACCACATATACTACCGAAATTGGTTGCTTCTTAGAAAAAAAATCCGGAAAAATATTTGCTCAAGCTGAGCCCTGGAAAGTTCAACCAACTGCAAAACACAGGTCTGGATTCTGCCTGGCCCCTCGCGGAAGCTGTGGGTGGGGGACAGCAGAAATCTCATCCGTCTGCCTGATTTGGATCCTTCACCTCTCACGTGGCTGGGAATCTCATCGGAGTCTCTTGTCTCTTTTTATTTTGAAATTATTTCAAACTTATCAAAAAGTCAAAGGGGGAAAAAAGACCCCATAATGCTAAGGACTCCTGCATTGACTTCTCCCAGATTCCCCAGTTGTTGGAATGTATCACTGGCTATATTACTAGCTGTATCTCTTCACAACCAGACACGCACGCACACGCACACACAAGCGTGCCCGTTATCTCGGCTCTTTTTCTGAGCTATGTGAGAGCGGGCTGAGGCAATGCTGCCTTATCACCGAAGTGCTCCAGGCTTCGTTTCTCCCAAACAAGGACATTCTGCTGCAGAACCACACTGCGTTCATCTAAATCAGGAAGTCTGCGTTGCTCTAGCACTACCATCCAAACCATAGACTCCATCCAAATGTCACCAACTGTCCCTGCAGGGCCTGTGATTTCCTGTCTAATCCAGGAGCGCACGTTGCATTTCTGTCCTGCCCTTTAGTCTCGTCCAACCTGGAAGGGGCCCCCAGTCTGAAAGAGCACACGCCTGTTAGTCTACAGGTCTCGGAGGAGACCCCTCACCCTGGGTCTCTGGGTCTCACGACGAGACTCAGGGCACAAGCTCTTGGCAGGCATATCTCAGAAATGACGCTGTGCTCTTCCGGGTGCACCGAGGCAGGAAGCCCACTGTGTTTACCTGTTTTGAACGGGGGACATTAATTTTGGTGATCTGGTTACCTGCGTCTGCCAGTTGTCCTTTGTATCAGATTAGCATCAGAGAGGGGGTGCGCTGAGACCATGTCAATATCCTCCTCGTCATCAAATCTTCACCTTCCAGCGTCACCATCCGTGGATGACTCCCACCCGAGTCAACCAACACTGAGCTCGTTGCCAAATGATAATTTTCTATTTCCATCCTTTCTTCTACATCTAACCGTTGGCATTCTACGCAAGCACGAACATTCCCTTCTCCCCCACTTATTTATCTCTCTTAGATTCTGTTTTATTTGATGGCGTATAATTCATCCCTATCATCACATATCCTAATGCTTAAGTTGTCCCAGATTTGGCCCATGTGAGTCCCTCAGGCTAATTCTGTAGCGTTGTTTCGTGTCCCCAGTGTTCTCTAAACACTTCCTGTTTTTCTGGCACAAAATAATGTTCCAGGCTCATCTTCTCATCTTGTACTCTTTTTTTTTTTTTGCCCCAACTTTAGAATCAGCCATTTTGGCAAGGAGCCTTGGATTTTTCTTTTTGTGGAGAAGGGTGTTTGCAAACTGCAACTTAGTGCTTGGTTTGCAGTCGCCACTGAGTGTCTTGCTCCTAAGCCCTATCGGTGAACAAAGTTCATATTCTCTCTCTTGCTCTCTCTCTGACTCTATCCCTTTCTATCTCTAAAGCCATGAGTTCCACCAATACTTCCAATTCCAATCCTCAGGGAAAAAACAGAATTTTGTCTTGTTTTCCCAAATCAACAGCCTCTGCAAGAGATTGCTGTGTTAAAATAAAGCCAGTGTTGTGTCGTTTTGTTTTCTTCTGTTTTTTTTTAATGTTTATCTTGAGCCAAATGCTGCTCTAAGTTTTATCTAATTAATTTAAATCCTCACAGAACCATTCTGAATAGGTTCTGTTATTTTCTCCATTTTCTAGATTAGAAAACGGAATCCAAAGAGCTTTCATATGTTGTCCAAGGACACCCAGCTAGGCGGTGGCAGTAGGCAGATAGGGCGCTACTGCAGTCCAGCACCAGGGTTTACACTCCTGTCCTGCCTGTCTGAGACTAGAAAGGGGCTCTCTGCTCTCCAGCTGTCTCCCATTTGCAGAGAACAGAGATTGGTTCATAAAATAGCACAGAGATTTCAAAAATGGTGGGAGAGCTTGGTGGGACTGATCTTCCTGCAGAAAACAGGGATAAAAATCTGGATACAATATAGAAGTGAATTTTCTGAGGGCTCTAGAGAGTGCCCATAGCAAGCAGAAACCAGAGGGAAATCTGCTCTTTGGGAGCTGAGCTATAATGAAGGACATTTGCATGTTTGTGGGGTTTTGCCTGAGAGCACTTTCCAATCTGGGAAGGGGCTCCAGAGGGGCGAGTGTGGCAGCTCTACTAGCTTGTGGGGTTGAGGCTAGAACCTAGGGGCTGGCAGAGTGCCAAGAAGATTGGTGGAAAATCAGAGAGTGGATGAGCCCCAAAACAAAAGATTAATTTAAAAAAGTATTAACTTATAGAAGCATCAGAATACACAAACTACTCAGGAATAAATTTAACAAAAGATCTGCAAAACTTATACGTTGAAACTATAAAACATTAAAACTATAAAACATAGGAGAAACGAAAGAAGAACTAAATAAATGCAGAGGTATACCATGTTCAAGGATTAGAAGGATCACGGCTGTTAAGATGTCGATTCTCCCCCTTAAAGCTATCAATTTATTATGATCACAGTTGTAACACAGAGAGTGACAGACTGATTCTGAAATTTATACAAACATGTAAAGGCCCGAAATATCCCAATAATCTTGGAGGTGGAAATGGAAGATGACCTACCCTATTCATCTTCAAGATCTCATCTAAAGCTACAGTAATGCAGGCAGGGCGGTATTGGCACAGTATAGACAAAGATCAAAAACAGAAGTGAGTGTTCAGAAATAGATCTAAATTTAGACGGCAACATGATTTTGACAAAGAGAGAAAATTCATTTGGAAAAGGAATGTCAATAACCAATGCCAAACAACTATAGATCTATATTTTCTTTTCTTTTGTAGATCTATATTTTCAAAAATGAATTTTGACCTCTACCTTGTAGCATACACAAAAATTAATTTAAGAAGGATCACAGAACTAAAAATAAAAGTTAAAACTATGAAGCTTATAAGAGAAAACGTGGAATATCTTTGTGACCTGAGGGCAGGCAAAGATTTCTTACAGTGCAGAAAGCACCAGCCCTAAAAGAAAATTTTTGATGAATGAGACTCTATCAAAAGACACTGATAAGGAAATGAAAAATAAGGACACTGCAGACCTGGGGAAAATATTTGCGAAATATATCATCCAAAGTACTTTTATCTAAAATGTATAAAAATCTCTTGCAACTCCATAACGAAAGTACAACAGAAAAAAAAAATGGAGAAGAGATTAGAACAATGACTTCACAAAGGAAGTGGCCACGTGAATGGCCAATGCACACGTGAAGACGTGTTCAATGTCATCAGTCATCAGCGAGGTACAGACTGAACAGCACGTTGAGATACTACTATGCACGCCCACTGAAATGGCTAATATTAAAAAGACTGACGACACCACATGTTAGTGAAGATGTGTTGCAACAGATGTCTCATGTCACAGCGAAAACACAAAGTAGAACAATCTGGCAGTTTCTTACAAAGTCAAACGTACATCCATATGCCTTTGACCCAGTCAGTTATCCCCTCGGTATCTATCCACAGGAAATGCCAACATACATGCACAAAAATACTTGTGCATTAATGTGCGTAGGTAGCAGTTTAACTCACAATAGCTGAAAATTAGGAATAGCCCAGGTGTCACATATGGTGGTTCCGTTACAAAGTAAGATATTACCCATCGGTACAAAGGAACAAATGACTGATATATGCAACAATGGGATGGTCTCAGACATGCTGCGGGAAAAAGATGGACACAGAAAAGCATATTCCACATCAGCAGTCCCCAGCCGTTTTGGCACCAGGGACTGATTTCACGGAAACCAGAGGGGGACACCGCTAAGTCATGTCCCTCCCCGTAGGAGATCATCACCTCCATCCTGCTGAGCGGCCGCATCGGGCCCAACATCCAGCTGGCCGAGTGCTACGGGCTGAGGCTGAAGCACATGAAGTCAGACGAGATCCACTGGCTGCACCCGCAGATGACGGTGGGCGAGGTGCAGGACAAGTATGAGTGTCTCCACGTGGAAGCCGAGTGGAGGTAGGAGGCGAGTCCTGGGCTCTGGGACGGGACAAGAGGAACGTGGGGCTGGGAGGTCATCCCTCAGAGCAGTCTCCAGCCTCAGAGTGTTTGGAAAATCTGAGTGGCATCCTAGGGTTAGTTCTCCTGCAGCCGCCGATGTGAGTATTTTCCGAGGCCTAACCTGGGCTCTCAGTGCAGCCCCAGCCAGGGGCAGATATCTGGGAATACTTCTGCACATGATGCTGTTGGCGCTGTCAGGAAGAGGACGGGAAGGGCAGGGGGACGGAGAGCCTAGGCCAGGAGCAGCCAGTGAACCTGGCAGATAGTGGCCAGGCAGCAGAAGAGATGGACAGTCAGGGCTAGCCGTGACCACCCCCTGCTGGCCACTCTGTCTGCCTCCTCTGCCCAACCACAGAGGAAGGAAAAAAAAGGAATCCCTGGCCGGGTGCAGTGGCTCATGCCTGTAATCCTAGCACTCTGGGAGGCCGAGGCGGGCGGACCGCTTGAGGTCAGGAGTTCGAAACCAGCCTGAGCAAGAGCGAGACCCCGTCTCTACTAAAAATAGAAAGAAATTAATTGGCCAACTAAAATATATAGAAAAAATTAGCCGGGCATGGTGGCACATGCCTGTAGTCCCAGCCACTCGGGAGGCTGAGGCAGGAGGATCTCTTGAGCCCAGGAGTTTGACGTTGCTGTGAGCTAGGCTGACACCACAGCACTCACTCTAGTCTGGGCAACAAAGCGAGACTCTTGTCTCAAAACAAAAAAAAGAAACGAATCCGGAGCGCATGGCCAGGAGCCCACGGCAGCCCCTTGCACGCTGGGGGAGGGGTTGCTTCTGTCCTTGGGGGTCCCACTCCCCCCTTAGATTCCTATCCCAGCTTCCCAGAGTCACCAGAGAGTGTGAATGTCCTACCGCAGGTACGACCTTCAGATCCGCTACTTGCCGGAAGACTTCATGGAGAGCTTGAAGAAAGACAGGACCACGCTGCTTTACTTTTACCAACAGGTAAAAAGTACTTTATCTTCCCGCCCCCAGGGTCCCAAGGCCCCCAAATGCCGTCATCCATCCTCTTCGAGGCAGATGGAAAAGCTAAGCCCGGATTTCGAGGGTCTGGTCTAGGAAGCTTCTCTCGAAGACCTGTCCTGGGTCCACGGTCAGCAGCTCCAACCCTGCTTCTCTGGGCTATTTCAGTGCTGGCTGAGCTGCCCTGTGTGCCCCCAGCTCCTCCTGGACTTGCCTGGTGGCCCGGGAGACCTGGCTGGTGACGCAGCAGGAGCAGGTCCAAGGAGAAGCCTGTAGTGCTCGTCGCTGCTCCCAGCCCAGCTCTGCCAGTTCCCAACCTGGTGTCCCTGGGGACTTCCTTTACCTGCAGGAAGCTAGTTCCTCTTCTATAAAACCATGATGATGTCGATAGTAACGATGATGAATACCCACTTTTTAGGGTTGCTGTGAGGACCGAATGGTATTGCTGGCAGTGTGCTGGTTAATTGGCTCTCTGAAGGAAAAAGTCTGCACTTGCCAATTTTTGTGGTGTACACACTCCCACCACAGCCTATTTCAAGCTAGCAATAGGACATCGAAGTGCTTGCAAAAATTCTGCAAGTTTACTAATGGCTCTCAGGAGCTGCTATGTTGTCCAACATGCCACTGGACATCACGCATGTAAAAAAGCGCCCAGCACGGCACCGGGCACAGAGCAAGCACAGTGTCCCCAGGAGGGGCCCTCATGATCGTCTGTCTGGACTCAGATCCCTCCGTCATCGCCCTCCGGGCTTGCTAGAGACCGAGCCAGGCTTTTCTCGGGCGGCCGATGACATCTCTCACTACTTACCAACAGGGCTTTGGATGGATTCGTGGCTCCTCCCCAAATCTCAGTTCCCTTCTCTCCAAGGTGGAGCAGGGCGAGAACGTGTGTAAAAGTGCCTCCAAAGCCCTGTGACCGTGACCTCCTCCTGGGTTCCAGAGGGAGGCGGAGCTGGGGGAACCTCCCGTCCCTGCCCCGTGGTGTGCAGAACGGCTCAGCCGCAGCGGGCCGGGCTGTGCTCTAGCAGCCCTTCCTCGGCCGCGGCCTCCGCCCAGGGAAGCGGGGGTGCAGGGGTGAGTCTAACCCTCGGCCCTTCTCCTCGCAGCTCCGGAACGACTACATGCAGCGCTACGCCAGCAAGGTCAGCGAGGGCATGGCCCTGCAGCTGGGCTGCCTGGAGCTCAGGTACGTGGCCTCGAGGCCCCTCCTGGGAGGGCGCCGTGCGGGGCTCTTGGCTGGCCCGGCCTTCCCTCACGTCCAGGTGGGAAGCAAGAGTGGCCGTGTGAGAGCGGGGAGGGGGCAGTGTGGCCACAGAGGGCGAGGCTCGGGGTGCCCGGCGCCTGGTCCTCGGGCTGCAGGGCCAGCTCCCGCTCTGGTCAGACTTCCCCCGCCACTTTGCAGCCACTGCTCTGGCCTTTGAGCTGCTTCTACCTCCGATCGTCTCTGGTGCTGTTCACGCAACTCAGCAGCTGTTCCTGGAGCACCGGGCCAGGCTCAGAGGGACGTGCAAACGTGGGGATTTCCACCTGCAGGGCACTGCTGCGTCCCCATCTCCGGGGGGCACTCGGTGCATATGAGCGGAATCCGTAAATCATCCAGAGATGCCCTCAGACATGTGTTTGGGAGGTGACAGAGGTGTACACAGTTTCTCATAATATGGAGCAAAATGAGCATGTGCCAGACAGACTCCACGCAGGAGCCTCAATCCTGACAGCTTCGGAAGAGGGTCTGCAAACTGCTCCTGGGAGGAAGAGAAACTTCAGACGGCAGGGGGTGGAGGCAGGGGAGGCGGACACGCATTCTAGGTCCGGGCATCAGTGGAAGGAAGAGCACAGACTGGAGGATCGTGGGCTTGGCTCTCGAGTGGGAGTTGGGGCTGATGGTGGAAGGCACTATCAGTACGATGGCAGGCCAGCGACATCATTAGGATGACATCATTAGGATGACATCATTAGGATGACATCATTCTAATGGTAGCAAGAAATTAGACCATATTCCTGGCTGTCAGGGGCTGTTGCTGTTTGGGACAGAGGAGGGTGATGAGGCTAGACCTGTGCTCTAGCCCTGTCCTGATCAAGGCAGCCCCATTCAGTTTCACTCTCCCTTTCCATCCTCCCTTCCCCTCTCGCTACCCCCATCTGTCTTAGAGCAGTAGTTTCAAAATCTGGTTGCAAATCACAATCACCTGGGAGGTTAATAAACTGGAGGTCCCCTGACCCCACCCTTGGGAACCCCAGCTTGGCAGGTTGGGGGGACCTTAGCACATGCATATTGCACCAGCCCCGGGGATTTGGATGCAGTGAGCCTCACAGGGTGGATGGGAGGCCTTTCGGGACCATTGCCGGGGAAACGTTGGCCGAGGGTTACTTCTGGTCAGCTGCAAACGCAGTTCCAGGGCGGTTCGGACCCTGCCTGTGGCCTCAAAGTTGCTAGAGAGTAGAACTCTGCTGCTGCTTCTGCAGAGCTGGGGGGCCGCTGGGGAATTTGGCCCATCCTGGGTCCCCTACAACGGGAGAAGAGCCGTGGGATGGGAAGGTGAGGTCACAGAGATTTCAGCGTCTGTGGTCATAGGCATTTCTGACGGAACAGGTCAAGGGCAGCCTCGAGGGTTCCTCACGGCTTCACACTTGGTGACCGGGTCTCAGCACACGGTGGGGGAGGGGGCGCTCGCTCGTGTCCCCTGCGCAGAGGAAGTCTGCAGCCACTGTAGCCGGTTACAGGACAGCCCGGCTCGCCACCATTTGTGGGGATCTTAGGAGTTCAGTGCTGGCCGCCCAGGGGCAGCGCGTGAAGTTGATTTTATTACCCTTGTGTGCCTCACAAGATCACGTGGCTCCTATACATCCAAGACAGTCTCTTCTTCCCCTCTGAAATTAGACAATTCGAAAAAGCTTATCTTTACCTTTTGTGTTTATGGGTCTCGTACCCAGGACTCTAGGACCCCTTTGAGACGCCCATCATTTAAGCCACCTGTCAGTCATCACTGCTAGTAGTAAGCTGTCAGCATTCTAGTTCATGTTCTCGTGTCACCAGTCATCCCAGACTATTGCTGGCGTTAACTTCAGCACCAGGACGTGGCTCTTGCGGACAGTCTTGTGGGGAGTGTGCAATCTGTGATGTCTGCCGTCGAACCAACTAAGGATCATTCCCCAAGCCACACTTGTTTGATGAAAGAGGCGTGTTGTTTCACGTCTCTCGAGTCTGAGAACAGAGTCAGAGAGAGGCTCCCGTTCTTACCCGTTGACCATCAAGGTGTAGGAACTAGGACGTTAGGGAGAAGATGGGAAACATATCTACTCTGTAAACCTTATAGAAGATTTCAGGCCTGATCATTTTTAAAGTTGAATGCAAAGCTGTATGTTATGTTGGGCTATTTTAAAAGCAAGTTACAACTATTTCTCGCCAAAGAGAGTCAGACACATTTCTGAAAATCTGGCCATAAGGCAGAATTTCCCAGGGCTGTGTCTCTTGCCTGAAAAGCTTCCAGAGTGTAGGCCTACCCAAAAATCATGGGCAATAGTCCTGTTGACATCATGGATTGGGTCACCTGCCTGCAGATATATGGCATCTCCAGAGGAAAAAATATATATATTCTTTCCTAGCTTTAAAAAAATAGTATGATGTATGCATGAGATATGAGATTAGTGAAATGAATCCTCAGTGGAGTTTTCTGTTTCCTGTGTTACTCTGGGCAAGTTGCTTAATCTCTCTGTGCCTCAGTTCCTGCATCTGTAAAATGGGAATGATTAATGATAGTAGCAACCTTGCACAGTTGTTATGAAAAATAAATAAATTGATGTATTTAAAGTACTTAGAACAGTGACAGGGACAGAAGTGTTCAATAATTATCTTTTTTAACTAATTTTTTTAATCTTTACCCTTATTTCTTTCTCTATTTTTAACATACTTTATTTTTTTTTTGAGCAGTTTTAGGTTCACAGCAAAATTGAGCAGAATGTACAGAGATTTCTCCTACACCCCTTCCCCCCACACAAGCACAGCCTCCCCCCTTATCAACAAGCCCCTCCCCCATCCATTCCTTGCAATCAGTGAACCTGTATTGACAGGTCATTATCACCCAAAGTCTATAGTTACATTAGGGCTCACTCTTGGTGTTGTACTTCTGTGAGTTTGCACAAATGTATAATGGTAGTTGCCACCCATTGTAGCATAATAGAGGAGCTTCGCTGTCCTAAAAATCCTCAGTGCTCCACCTGCTCATTCCTCCCTCCCTGCTAACCCTGGCAACAACCACTGACCTTTTTATTGTTGCCATAGTTGTGCCTTTTCCAGAATGTGATATAGTTGGAATCAGACCTAATTAATTTGTACTGATTTATTGGAGGTGGTTTGTAAATGCCGAATATATTATTTTATGTCACTGTCCCCTCGTAAATTAAAATTTGAAATTTGTGGCCTGTATGCTAGAAATCAGTACCTGCCCACTTGGAGGAACCAAACAACTTTTCTCCCTTAACCGGACACACCCAGGACCATTTCCCACCGCCAGCAGAGCCCCAGGAGGCTCTGACCTAAGAGATCAAAGTAAATGTGTAACCCCAGATTAGTCAAGTCGTCACTGATAACAAGTCAAGATTACAGAAAGGACATTCAACTTGCTTTCCTTCAGAAGGCATTTTGGCTTGTAGTTTCCAAATGTTGATAACATGTTACTATTTCTACTGCTGTTCAGCAGACAAACATAGCCAACCGGGTTTTGCAAAGATGCTTCTTCATGTCCTGCTGTTCTCACCTGGGTACCAATCACAGGCCCATCCCTGCCTGCAGACTCCACCGTCCACTTGGTGCTGTTAGCTGCTCAACTTTGCAGGCTTGTCCCCCAGCCGGGCACCAGACGGCGCTCTTGGCAAGCGCAGCCTCATTCCCGGACGGCGGTGGGGCAGGCCTGGGACGACTGAGTGCCCCTAGCTGACGCTGAGATGACACTCAGCACAGAAGCTCACTCCCTGGGGACAGCAGTGTCTCTGATTCGCGACGTTACTGGTTCTCCCAGACAGCCCAGTGACGTTCGATTGCTCTAAATGGTGGAAACACGCAGACTGTGGCACATTTGAGGGACTGGGGCACCTTCGTCAACGGCGAGGCTGTAAATGACCTTTGGGGACTGAGACGAGGCCCTTCGGGGAATAGCGAGTGAGCTGAGCAAGCAGGATTCAGGAGATTGATATGCCCTGGGTGTGTTTGCTGAGCTTCCTTTTCCCCAATAAAACATTTTCCCGTTTGCTACTTCCTTAATCATTCTAAAGTCGCTATTATTTTTCATGTCTACGACAGCCAATAAAATTACCAGACACAGAGACCTTAGACAGGGAAGGGAGGCCCTGGCTTAACACAATTGTGGCTTAAAACACAATTGCTGCAAATAAAAATACATGGCAATCTTTAGCAAAGCATACATTTTTAGGAGAAATGGGACTTAAAGAACATATTTAAAATATTAACAGCTGTCACGTCTAGTGGTAGGACTACAGGTTATTTTCATTTGCTTCTGTTCTATAAATTCTAAAGTTTTTATATGAGCAGTACTGCATTTAATAATTATTTAGATGAACACGAAAAACATACACACATATAATATCAGTTATCCCAGAGACAGCAAATAAATGAAAAAGAAGTCACAAAGGGAACCCAGGACCTGAAGGTGGGGGGGTGTGTTCCGAGGCTGGTAGCTCCAGCGTTGGCTGCCGCGGGTCACGTGCTCACGGAGCTGCCCTCTCCTTCCTCCGCCCAAACGCTGCGCAGTCCTGGAGTGGGTCTCCCAGAGCGCAAGGCTGGAGTCTTTTTTTTTTTTTTTTTTTTTTTGAGACAGAGTCTCGCTTTGTTGCCTGAGCTAGAGTGAGTGCTGTGGCGTCAGCCTAGCTCATAGCAACCTCAAACTCCTGGGCTCAAGCAATCCTCCTGCCTCAGCCTCCTGAGTAGCTGGGACTACAGGAATGCGCCACCATGCCCGGCTAATTTTTTCTATGTATATTAGTTGGCCAATTAATTTCTTTCTATTTATAATAGAGACAGGGTCTTGCTCTCGCTCAGGCTGGTTTTGAACTCCTGACCTCGAGCAAGCCACCCGCCTCGGCCTCCCAGAGTATTAGGATTACAGGCGTGAGCCACTGCACCTGGCCTCCTCTCAGTTTTTAAATATCATGTTTTATGACTTATAGCTTCCTCCCTCCCAGGAATCTCCACATCTGGCCGGGAAAGGGGCTTCCAGGCTCACCCATGGGCACGGGGTGCCCTGGTCCTAACGGCCGCCCTCCCCACACCCTCCATCTCTCTCTCTCTCCAGGCGGTTCTTCAAGGACATGCCCCACAACGCGCTGGACAAGAAGTCCAACTTCGAGCTCCTGGAGTAAGTCCTGGGGCCCTACCCCCCTCCCACCTCCCCCAGAGCCAGGCAGGGTGGTCTCCGTGTCCCCAAGCTCTCTCGCCTGCTCCTGATTGGCCTGGCGTGGGGGTGAGGGAGTCAAATGCTGCTTTGTTTTTTTCTTTCTTTCAGAAAGGAAGTGGGGCTGGACTTGTTTTTCCCAAAGCAGATGCAGGAGAACTTGAAGGTGAGGAATCGCCGGGTGGGGGCTCAGAAAGACCCTCTCGTGCTGGGCCCAAGGCTGGAGCTGAACGGATCAGGCTGGGACACTGGGAGAAGCCGGGGCATCTGCCGCCTTGAGCATGGGAACACAGGACAACTCAGTGCAGCCTGGGCCCCTTCTGCGGCTGGAAACGGGGATGGGATGAGCCCAGGCTCCTGCCCCACATCAGGCTTGTCGGCTTTGTGCCCGAGCTCTGGGATGCCACCCTGCCTCCCTCACAGGGCCATGGCGGCGACGGGTCCTAGATGGCCGCTGCGATCACAGGCCCTGGGGACCATCCTCTGGCAGAGGGACCCCAGGGAGAGGAGTCAGGGCCCAGGGCCGGGCCTGGCTGACCTCGTCTCCCCCCAGCCCAAGCAGTTCCGCAAGATGATCCAGCAGACGTTCCAGCAGTACGCCTCGCTCAGGGAGGAGGAGTGCGTCATGAAGTTCTTCAACACGCTCGCCGGCTTCGCCAACATCGACCAGGAGACCTACCGCTGTGAACTCATTGTGAGCTCCGCTCCCTCTGTCCTTCCCCGACCGAATCCCAGCCAAGCCCCTCGGGAAAGGGGGCCGGGTCAGCTCCAGGGGCCGGGAGAGGCCAACCTCGCTGTGGGTCCTCGGGCATCGGGGCCTCGCAGACCTGCCTGCAGTGGATTAATGTCGATCCACTGGCGTGACGCGGGGACTGAAGTGCTGGCCGCCAGCTCCGGGAGGTGGGCAGGTGGGGGACGTCCATGGGTTTAGGGCAGAGGAGCCAGACAGCCCAGGAGACAGTGGCCTTTGTCTAGCCCCGTGGGCTTTCCTGCAGATTCCTGGGTGGCGGGGTGGGCAGAGCTGGGGCGACGGTCTGGCCCCTTCTATTCCAGCAAGGATGGAACATCACCGTGGACCTGGTCATCGGCCCTAAAGGCATCCGCCAGCTGACCAGTCAAGACGCAAAGGTAGAGCGAGGCCGGGGCAGCCCTTCCCAGCCCAGGGGGAGGGGTCTGCTGCCCCTGCCCCGTCTGCCCCATGGCTGTCCTTGTCCCTGTCACCGAGAGCAAACACCTGCCGATGCCATGCCCTGGAGTGAGCGGGTGTGGGGGTGCTTGGGCGCCACAGGACAGGCGGGTGGTTCTTCACCGCCTGTGACTGTCCTCTGCACCGAGGTGGCCGTGGGGCGGGAGGCGGGAGTGACGTGCCCTTGTTACTCTCCTGGCTCGGATGGAAGAGTTGCTCCTTCAGTGGCAAAATGGGGCAAGACTCCCCTGGGAGTCGGGGGAACGTGGGTGTGATCACGGCTCTACTGCCAACCTGGCACATGACCCTGGGCGAGTCCCGGTTCTCTCCAGACCTCGTTTTCTCTCCTGCAAAGTGAGGGGCTGGGACTGGACCATCCTTCTGGCCCCAGTGGTCTTTGATTCTCTCTTTGCCCCCCAGAGAGACTCCCTGTTCCTCCTTGGCCCTCCCCTTCCCCGCCCCCCCCCTGCCCTTGTCCTTGACCAGTCTACAGGGCCTGGTCCCTGCAGTGGGATGGTCCTAAGGACCCTGTCCCTCCCCCCACAGCCCACCTGCCTGGCCGAGTTCAAGCACATCAGGTCCATCCGGTGCCTCCCGCTGGAGGAGGGCCAGGCGGTGCTGCAGCTGGGCATCGAGGGCGCCCCCCAGGTGAGCGTCTCTGGGCACCGGGGCACCTGGGTGCTCCGCAGGGTGGGGGGCCTTGCTCGGCCTGCCGACCGGGGTGGGCAGGAGTCTCGGTTTGGGGGACCTTGTTAAGAAACCACCCAGTGCTTAGACAGGACGGCAGGATGTTGATAAATTATAAGGACATTCGGGAGACATTTTTTTTTTAATTGTCAGGAAAGAAATTGGGAAAGGTTTTAGGGGCAGGTCAGGTGACCAGAAATCAGGGACAAATCAGAGGCCTATGTTTTGCCAAGCGGACAACGACCCAGAAACCGAGGCCTCAGGGTGTGTGCAGGTGGAAGAGCTCAGACTGCAGGCCTTTCGTCTCTGTCTCCTTTCCTCCTTTCCTGCATCTGTCCTGCTGCGATCCCTCCCCTTCCCTTTTCTCAGTTTCTGCTTTTACTTCTTGAGCACCTTCTAGGCACAGTGCACTGTGCTGTGTGCTCAGAGGCCAAAGCAAGGGGGGCCTGGGACCCGCCTTCAGAGAGCCCGGCGCTGCGTTGGGGGTGACAGAGCGCCCCCTGGTGGCCATGGGGACAGAGCTGAGCGGGAGGGGGCGGTTGGGTGGCACCCGGCAGGGGTGGATGGCATGTCCTACTCCAGCCCTGGGGGACAGCCCCTAGCCGAGGCTCTGGGGTCTCACCGGGGCCGGTCCCTTCTCTGCAGGCTTTGTCCATCAAAACCTCGTCCCCTGCGGAGGCTGAGAACATGGCGGACCTCATCGACGGCTACTGCCGGCTGCAGGGGGAGCATGGAGGCTCGCTCATCGTGCACCCCAGGAAAGGTGGGTTCCACTTGAAGGCCAAGTGGCCGGGCTGTGGGTGGCAGCACAGTTGAGCCAAGTCCCCAGAGGCAGAGTGGGAGATGCTAAGCCGTCAACCCCTAAGTGGATGAAGAGGCTTTTCACTGGCCCTTACGGTTGCTTCCTGTGGCCCATCTCGGGCTGCAGGCCCTGCCCCCCCCTTTCCGGTCAAAGGCCACGCAGAGGCCGGCTCCTGGAGGGAAGGTGCTTGCCTCCCCGGGAAGTGCAAAGCCACTGCTAGAACGCGATGGTCCCTCCTGTGTGTCTCTGTTTGGGGGCTGGAAGCAGGCCGTGCGGTCCGGGCGGGCCGTGTGGAGTCTGGCAGGAAGCAGCCTGCAAAGGAGGACCCCAGCTCTGGCCGAGGCCTCCCTGGCCCCCACTCTGCGGCTAAGGGAGAATGGAAGAGGCAGATGGGGGACCACCATGAGGTCAGCCGCCCACCCAGGTCGCTGTGCCCCACCTGCAACCCCCTCTCCCTCCTCTCTTCCCAGATGGCGAGAAGCGGAACAGCCTGCCCCAGATCCCCATGCTGTGAGTACCACGGGGAGGCAGAGGCTGGGCCCGAGCTCCGCCTGTGTCTGCCGAGAGAAGAAAGAACAAACTGGGCCCCCACATATATGGCTTCTGGCTCCCGGGCTCCAGAACACTGGAACCCCAGCTTGGCTTTCACAAGGGCGCCCTCCCCACCGCCCCCCAGCAAATACTTGGAGGAATGTTGCCACGTCCTAATGCCTCCTGGTGTTATCCTAGCGGATCACTGCGGGCCCCTCCCCTCCAGCCCCTGCAACCTGGACGTGCTCCCAGGTGGTGCTCATCAGGATGGGCTGCCTCCCAGGCGGGGTGGGTGGAGACGGTGGGCCGAGGCTGCCCGGAGGTACACGGCCAGGCTCTGGGTCACAGCTCCTGCCCTCTCACCTCCTCCTGCAGATCCCTGGAGGCCCGGCGGTCCCACCTCTCAGAGAGCTGCAGCATCGGTAAACTGCCTGCCTCATCCCCTACCTCCCTCCCGCTCGCTTACTGCTGCCTGCTCTCGCGATGGCACCAAGGGTTTCCTCCAAGTTATAGAAAAACAACCTTCCCTTATCACTTCCCAACGATGGCTGACAGATGTCATGAATGGTAACAGCTAGCATGTACTGAGTGCCTACTACTGGGCACCGTGTTTATCTTGGTCAGCTCAGACTGCTGTAGCAAAACACCACCGACTGGGTGGCTTAAAAACAGACATTTATGACCAGGCATGGTGGCTCATTCCTGTAATCCTAGCACTCTGGGAATCCAAGGCAGGAGGATCACTTGAGGTCAGGAGTTCGAGACCAGCCTGAGCAAGAGCAAGACCCCATCTCTACTGAAAAATAGAAAAAATTAGCTGGGTGTGGTGGTGCACACCTGTAGTCCCAGCTACTCAGGAGGGGGAGACTAAGGCAGGAGGATCGCTTGAGCCCAGGAGTTTGAGGCTGCTGTGAGCTAGGCTGATGCCATGGCACTCTAGCCTGGGCAACAGAGTGAGACTCTGTCTCAAAAAATATATTTATGTAGAAAGAAATAAAAACCAACCAAACAAACAAAAAACCCAGATTTATTGTCACAGTTCTGGAGGCTGGGAAGTCCAAGATCAAGGTGCTGGGAGATTCTGTGCCTGGTTTGCAGATGGTGGTCCCTCACTGTGTGCTCCCATGGTGGCGAGAGAGAGATCACATGTTCTGGTCTCTCTTCTTCTTCCTAGGAAGACATTAAGCCCTTCGTGGGGGCTTGACCACCACAACCTAGTCACAACCACAACCTCCCAATGGCCCCACCTCCTAACACCATCACACTGGGGTTAGGGCTTCCATGTATGAATTTGGGGGAGACACAAATATTCAGTCCATAATGATATTAAAATGTAACAGATATTTTATTCAATCTTGACAACATTCCCCATTCACTTTGCATAAAGGGAAACTGAGATTAGAGGACATTAACCAACTTGCGCTAAATTACTCGGCTGGGAAATGGGGAGCAGGAGCTCAAGCTGTGTGGCCGCTCGGGATCCTGGGATGGGAGCCCAAGACTCGCCTGGCTTCTCCACCCCCCACCC
This sequence comes from Mirza zaza, assembly GCA_008750895.1. Lineage (NCBI taxonomy): Eukaryota > Metazoa > Chordata > Mammalia > Primates > Cheirogaleidae > Mirza > Mirza zaza. The sequence goes on from VSMD01010020.1 coordinate 121,464, forward strand.
CCCCGCTCCTGTGGCTCCACTGGCCTCCAGGTGGGAGCCACACACCTGGTTCCCGGCGGTGCCCACTGACAGCCTCCTACTCTCGTTCCAGAGTCAGACATCTACGTGGAGATTCCCGACGAGACCCTGCGAAGGCCCGGAGGTAGGTCCTGACCCCGCCACGGCGACCACACCCACGAATGACATCCTGAGGACTCACTTGTCACCGCAGGGAACATCCTTTTCTTCCTGTATCTTCCTGTGTGTGGCTCAGCCAGGAGCCTTTGATTCGAAAGCCAAGATTGTTCTTTTATCTCCCTGTTCCCACTGACCCTTTGTGCACCTGGGGAGCCGGGTGGGGATTCTAGGAATGTGAACTGAGACCCAGTCCTCGGAGGGGACAGGGTGGTGGCTCTTCCCTGGGTCTGAGACGATGGAACCTTCTAGACCCTGTCCCAGCCCAGCCTCTGGATCGTGGCTGAGGTGTTGTTGGGGGTCTGGTGACACTCAGGCTCCCCAGGGGACGCTGGCCGGTCTGGGTGCTCCGTGACCCTCTGCTCCTCCGGCTGCAGGTCCGCAGTACGGCGTCGCCCGCGAAGACGTGGTTCTGAATGGAATCCTCGGGGAAGGCTTTTTCGGGGAGGTCTACGAAGGTGTCTACACGAATCACGTGAGTTCCCTGCACCTCCCTGACGCTCCTCCCCTGCTTGGCTGTGAGGCGAGACAGGAGCTCGAATCTCAGCGGGTGGGAGGGGCCACATGACGTGGGGGCCCTCGTCCGCTTGGCAGGACAGTCTTTACAAAGTGTCCGGGGAACGACGCAGACAGGTGTCATTTCCAGGAAGGGGAACAGAATGTCAGGCTGGAAATGGAGGCAGGACCGGGAGACACGGTTCTGAGGAAAGGACGGGCAGGACCCCCGGTGGAGTTGGGCTCACGGCCACTGACAGGCTGGGCAAGGCTGGCGTCTGCAGTTGAGCTTCTAGCAGGCCCGGGGGAAAGGCCGAGCCCGGGAAAAGGGCAACAAGAATTTAAAACCTGGCCAGGCGTGGTGGCTCACGCCTGTAATCCTAGCACTCTGGGAGGCCAGGGTGGGCAAATTGCTCGAGGTCAGTTCAAAACCAGCCTGAGCAAGAGCGAGACCCTGTCTCTACTATAAATAGAAAGAAATTAATTGGCCAACTAATATATATAGAAAAAAATTAGCCGGGCATGGTGGCGCGTGCCTGTAGTCCCAGGTACTCGGGAGGCTGAGGCAGGAGGATCGCTTGAGCCCAGGAGATTGAGGTTGCTGTGAGCTAGGCTGATGCCACGGCACTCACTCTGGCCTGGGCAACAAAGCGAGACTCTGTCTCAAAGAAAAAAAAAATTTAAAACCTGACAATAACATCTGACGATGGCCTTGCAGGTGCTCTGCCACATGTCCGTAACTTTAGGCAGGTCATGGGGTCCCTGCGTCCTCCTGTGGACGGCCAGAGGCTAGAGTTATTTGTCCAGTTCTAGCACAGCCTGACCCAGAAGAAAGGAAGTGGGGGAGGAGGGGAGAGGAGGAGGAGAGAAATAGGAGAAAGACATGCCCTGCCTTCCCTGCCTGGCGGTGACATCTGTGGGAGAACCAGGGTGAGGCCGGGAGGGGACACATTCTTCTGAGCCGCAGGCTAAGCACACTCCCCTTGCAGAAAGGGGAGCAAACCAACGTGGCCGTCAAGACCTGCAAGAAGGACTGCACTTTGGACAACAAGGAGAAGTTCATGAGCGAGGCAGGTAGGCGTCCCCTGGGCGGGACCCGAGAGCCCTGGCCTCCAAGGTGGGAGGGTCCCGGGCCTGGGGAGCGGGGCAGCAGGTGGGGGGGGGTGTGAGCAGTGCTGGGACCATGTTGGAGGGGGGGTCTCCCGGCCAGGACAGCACGGCACGTTTCTCATGCTGGACTTCGGGCCATCCCGGCTGGTCCCCTTGCCCCCACCGCAGTGATCATGAAGAACCTCGACCACCCGCACATCGTGAAGCTGATCGGCATCATCGAAGAGGAGCCCACCTGGATCATCATGGAGCTGTACTCCTACGGGGAGGTGAGCCAGAAGCGGCAGGAAGGGCACAAGGCCACCAGGCCAGGGTGGGGACCCTTCCTCCCCAGCTTCTCTGTTCAGCTGAAACAGCCCAGAGGGCCCATTTGTAGAGGAAATTGCTGGAACATCTCACCAGCTTGGGGTTTACCCCCTGGGAAGGGTGGGGGGCCGCCAGCAATCTGGGCCCCCTGGCTCCTTGGTGGGGTCCCACCGGGGGTCTTGACGGCACCTCCCCTTCCTGCAGCTGGGCCACTACCTGGAGCGAAACAAGAGCTCCCTGAAGGTGCCCACCCTGGTCCTGTACGCGCTGCAGATATGCAAGGCCATGGCCTACCTGGAGAGCATCAACTGCGTGCACAGGTAGGGACAGAGGGAGGCCGCCGGGCCCTTCCCCTGCCCCGGGTGTCGGGGTGAAGTAGAGCTGGAGCCCGCACAGACCAGTGTTGGGGTCCCAGCGTTGGCCCCACCTGTGCCACCAGCCTCTGACCCCCCACCTTCGTAGGTAAAATTGAAAGAGCCGCCCGTGCTTCTTGGGGTTGTTAAGAGTAACTCCAAAGTCCGAGGTGTCCAATGGTGACTCAGTACCTCGAGCCCCTCCCCTGTGAGTGCCTGGACGGTGCCTCCCACCTCGAATGGCTCTCACTGTCCTCCAGCTGGTGCGCTTGGTGGCTCATGGAAGAAGGGACTGGGCTGGAGCAGTGCCAGGAAGATCCTGGGGTCCCGGCCCGAACAGCACCCTGGTTCCCCAGCACCTCTGGGCTACAGAGTCCCAGCCTCCCTGTGGCCATGGAGCAGGTCCTCCTCCACCTGCCTTTGCTCCCGTCCCTGCCACAGCAACCTGGCGCCCTTGGGAGTCAGCGACAGGGCACTTACCCCACCATTGACGTTGCTGAGTGGCCTTGTGCCTGATTCCATGCAGAGTCACACTGGGGGACATAAACCAGCATTCGCTCGTGCAATAAATATCATGGAACTCTGATTCTGTGCCAGGCACTGTCCTAGGCTCTGGGACAAAGTCGTGATCAAAACAGACAACCGTCCCTTTCCTCGGGAATCGTACATTCTAGCATGGGGGTCAAATGTGAGACGTCAACAGTCCTGGGCTGAAGTGGTGGGATGATAGATTCGTTTGCTTTGATCGTTTGTTTATTTGAAGTTGTCATGCCTTTAAGTCACCTTTTCGATAATAAAAGCAAATGTTAAGGCGTGGAGTCTGCCTGTGAGAAATATGCAGATAGGCCGGGCATGGAGACTCACGCCTGTCATCCTAGCACTCTGGGAGGCCGAGGCGGGCGGATTGCTCGAGGTCAGGAGTTCGAAACCAGCCTGAGCAAGAGCGAGACCCCATCTCTACTATAAATAGGAAGAAATTAATTGGCCAACTAATATACTTAGAAAAAATTAACAGGGCATGGTGGCGCATGCCTGTAGTCCCAGCTACTTGGGAGGCTGAGGCAGGAGGATTGCTTGAGCCCAGGAGTTTGAGGTTGCTGTGAGCTAGGCTGATGCCAGGGCACTCACTTTAGCCTGGGCAATAAAGCAAGACTCTGTCTCAAAAAAAAAAAAAAAGAAATACGCAGATAAATATTGGGTAAACTGAGTCAGCGGTGCTTCTCCTGGGGGGTGTGAGAGCTCAGCTACCTGGGCTGCACCCTTTTCCACCTCGACCTGCTGAGCAGGTGCCTGCAGCTCTCTGTGCAGGTCTCCTCCCTGCACCAGGGGCTCTGAGGGTCTCTGTGTGCGACTCGGGCCATGCGAAGCTCTGTGGGACCCTAAGTGCTCCATCGGAGTCAGCTGCGGCTGCTGCTCTGACAGAAGCCTGCACAGTCCTGTACAAATGCAGAGCAGCAGGACATGACTGTGGCCAGGGAGGTGGTTGGGGTTCGTCCTTGAAGAATCAGCAGGGCGACAGCCTCCCCAGCACAGGGGACCACACAGGCACAGAAGGGGCACGTGGGGAGCAGGTGCTTTGGGCTGGAGACTGGTGAGAAGGGTGACGAGAGGCAGCCCGGCAGCGGGAGGGAAGGAGATGACATGGTCCTGCGCGTGTCGGGGCAGGGGGCTGGCCGGGCTCCCACCTGAGCTGTGCCTTAGCAAGACCACTCGGTGGGGACAGCCACCCACAGAAGCTGCCGGATTGTGGTCTGGCGACCAGGTCTCTGGCTGGCACGCTTGTCCCCTGCCTCTCTGTCTCGCTAAAGTGTTCCCACTCCCAAGGGGGCAGCGCCTCACCCTGGTCCTGACCTCCCTCTTCAGGGACATCGCCGTCCGGAACATCCTGGTGGCCTCCCCTGAGTGCGTGAAGCTGGGGGACTTTGGCCTTTCCCGGTACATTGAGGACGAGGAGTATTACAAAGGTGAGGGTGACATTCCGGCCCCCGCTTTTGCTGGCAGGGTCGCTAAAGCCTGTGGCTGGGCGGCCCAGGCCAGGGGTCTCCCGGGAGTAGGCTGTACTTCTGGATAATTCCGGATCTTTCTCCCTAATCAACTGCTGTAAACCTCTTACCCACCCACAGCCTCTGTGACTCGTCTCCCCATCAAATGGATGTCCCCAGAGTCTATCAACTTCCGCCGCTTCACCACGGCCAGCGACGTCTGGATGTTTGGTGAGTGGTGACTGGGCAGGCGTGGGAAAGGGTTCGGGTCCTGCCCTCCGTGACAGGCAGCACGGGGGTTCAGGGAACAGGGCTCTGCCCTTCCCCAGGTCCCCAGGGCCCTGTTTTGCTGGGCCACTAAGAAGTCCCAGAGGTGGGGAGCCTGGTGGCGGTGGGGGTGACATGGGCCAGGGGCCGGCCTGGGCCGTACGGGGTCACCTTCCTGGAAAGGGCTCTTGTGATGAGTGTGGGCCCCGCCAAGCAGCCCCAGGGACTAATATGGGGCCACTCTGGAGGGATGTCACGGTCACAGGTTTGAGGTTCGTTCTGAGAAGGAGGTTCGGGCAGCGGCGAGAACAAAGGCGGGTGTGGTCGGTCGCCCTTATACAGCGCCAGCCTGTGCGCGGTCCCACCTAGTGCTCCCACGGCCCCCGGGAAAGTCTCATAATTATCACTCCCATTTTCCAGACAGGGAAACTGAGGCTGGGGACAACCCAGGGGCTCCACTCCTTTCTAAGAGAAGGCACTGGGGGTCTCGATGATGTGCTTTGACAGCCACCTCCGGAGCCCCGAGAGCTGCACTCAAAGGGGCCGAGTGGGGGTCCACAGTTCATCAGGCCGTCAGTCCCCGGGTGGGCCGCCAGGGCGGGCAAGGCCCCGGGCGCTGGGGGGAGAGGCAGGATGAGGTGGAAGCCCCTCCCTGGCTGGGACGGACACTGAGGGCCACAGTGTTCTGGGGGGGCTGGCGTGTCCCCAGCACGGGGCCTGAGCATCGCCCCCCCCCGCCCCCCCAGCCGTGTGCGTGTGGGAGATCCTGAGCTTTGGGAAGCAGCCTTTCTTCTGGCTGGAGAACAAGGACGTCATCGGGGTGCTCGAGAAAGGGGACCGGCTGCCCAAGCCTGACCTCTGCCCGCCTGTGCTGTACACCCTCATGACCCGCTGCTGGGACTACGACCCCAGCGACCGGCCCCGCTTCACGGAGCTCGTGTGCAGCCTCAGGTGAGTGGGGATCGAGGGCTGCAGGCAGGGGCCACGGCAGCTGCAGCAGCACCAAGAGGCCTCAGGGCCACATTTCAGCCTGTCTCAGGGCTCTCCCAGGCCGCTCTACAGGGAGATGGACACAGAAGTGGATCTGGCGGTTCCCTTACAAACAGGAGCCCTTGAGGGGCATCTTACTTTGACCTTGTTTCTCTCCCCACATCTGACCTGACTCCTCGGCAGTGACATTTATCAGATGGAGAAGGACATTGCCATAGAGCAAGAGAGGAATGCTCGCTACCGACCCCCCAAAATCTTGGAGCCTACGGCCTTCCAGGAACCCCCACCCAAGGTAAGCCAAGTTCTGGCCTTGTGGGTCCTCTGAGTCACAGCGGAGGTAGGTCACTGTCTGACTCACTACGTAGGCAGGATGCCCCTAACGTCCTTTGTCGGCCTTTCAACCCAGCCTGTCACACCAGAGCCCGGACAGGTGGCATCTGAGACTCAGGCACCTTGTGGGACAGCAGGTCATCCCTCAAAATCTTCCTTGGAGAGGCTGGGCACTTGTAGGAGTTTTCTAGGGACAAATGAGATCCCCTGAGGACACACACATGAGGAGTGTCCTGGGTCCCTTGGATCTAGTCTTTGTGTCCCTGTCTTCCATGGCAGCCCTGGGCCCGGGAACCAGGGCTCCAC